>APFE030640547.1:0-57484 GCA_000404065.3 Pinus taeda
CTTGGAAGAGAAAAGCTTGAAAGATTCAGAACGATGCTTCGACTCACCAACATCCCTTCAGATTAAGGGGGGGAATGTTGACACCTAATCCTCAGTGATTGGGGAATTGAATGTGACCAGTCGTCGAGAAGATGAACTGAACAATCACATTCATGTATATAATAGATAGCTAGCTAAATGAATAAATGCATTAGTTTTCTGGAGTTACTCCTGGCCTGACACATTCCACACCTTCTCAGGTTATCTCTAGTGAGGATACCTTTATGTGCCAATGTCTAGCAAAAGAAGTCAATTTTGGGAAGAGAAGGAAAAGACCAAATAAATTTCCATTGAGTTGGCTTCGGCGGAACGTTTGGGACAACCATCATACTTTTATAACCTTCTACTGTTGAGTATGAGCCTGAAAGTGATACCCACCCTCTTTTGTCCCTAGAATAGGCCTGTAAAGGAGATTTTCCTTGCAGCAAATCCAGCAATAAAGTGGCTTCACCATCCAGCCATTGAGGGACCTCCCCTAGATTCCAACCATCCCAAAGACTTCCTACATCATAAGTCCAATTGGAGATGTCCCAAAGGGTTTTCAGATTGCTGGATTGAAGCCAAACTCTGCTATGTACAAGTTCTTCCATCTAATTCAAGGGCTGATCTCCAACGATCGAATCTTCCCAAATTCTTATTTTTGTCCCATTACCTGGGATCTAGTATAGCTTGTGACTAAAATGCTCCATAGCTGTGAGACTGAGTTTGAATACTGGTGATCCTTTGGTTATTCATGGAGGTTGGTCCAAACACCTCAAGCGATGCCCATGCAAATATTTTTTCCACAGAACTCTCTTGCTCCAACTAGGATTCCTAGAAACAATGTTCCAAAGGATATTGGAGCCTAGAGGAATATTTTGGGCTGCTAAATCACGCATTTAGAGGCCTCCTTCCAATAATGGCTTCTTAAGAGTTTCCGAGTTTACTAAATGGAGCCTTCTTTCATTATTGCCCCCCCCTCCCCCCAGAAGTCTTCTTAGAAGACCATCCACTTTACTAATAAAGGTTTTAGGGGCAATTAGAATGGAATTCTGATATAAAGGTAGACTTATGAGAACATATTTCATTAGGATTACCTTCCCAACATTATTCAATCATGAGGCTCCCAAATCTTGTATTTTGACTTTTAGCTTGTCTAGCAGAGGCATCTAGTGAGCTACTTTAGGATTTGATTTGAAGATTGGGATCCCAAGATACTTAAGTGACTCCCAGGTTAAGATTCATTCCATTTCTAATAGCCTTGCTATGTCTGTAAATGCCTTGATCGAGCAATTCTAGCCATAGGTCGTGCTTTTTAGATAGTTGATCTTGCTCCCTGAAACCTCCCTATAAATGCCCGACTCCTTCTTGAAGGACCTAGAAGAATTTATGCTAGCTACTCCAAGCAATAATGTATCATCCACAAACTGGGCATGATTTATGTCTTTAACATTGTGATCCATCCTAAGGCCTAGCAGTGTTTGGATCTGTTGACAGTAGTCTAGCTGGAAGCTAAGCACTGAAGCTTGAATGGCATAAAGAAGCGGGGGCAATGAGCAACCTTGTCTTAGGCCCCTAGAGGCTTCAAAAAATTCTGTTGATCAACCATTAACCAATGGTGCTATCTGAGGGGAGGCTATGCAGGATTTCACCCAATTTATGAGAGCTTTTGAGAAGCCAAATTTCTCCATCACAAAAAACAGGAATTCATGTCTGACCCTATCAAAGGCATTTGCCAAATCTAGCTTAATCACTACACCTTTCTCTTTTTTATGACAACTTGAGTGAATTTCTTCTTGCACCAGCACAATATTGTCAATAATCTTTCTCCCTTTGATGAACCCCACTTGGTTTTTAGGGATGATGACTGGATGAATTTTCTTAATATGGTTGGCTATTATTATGGTAACTAGCTTATAACTTGTATTACATAGAGAGATGGGCCAGAATTTGCTGAAGTCGGCGGTGCCTTTATCTTTCGGAATCAAGGCAAGGAAGGCCAAGTTGGTACTGCCTCCAATCTTGGTACATGTCTGAGATTTCACGACCATTCTTAGAAGATCTTTCTTAATTGTAGGCTAGCAAGTCAGGTAGAACCTTGTTGTGAACCCATAAGGGCCAGGAGCTTTATCTGGTTCCATGCAATCTAAAGCTTTTTTAAGCTCATTCATACTGATCAAAGCAGTCAGCATAATATTATCGGAATCTTGAACGCAATGAGGAATTATATCAATCGGGTAGGCTTGAGAAATGATAGGAGGGTCTTCCAGGGCTGAGTAAAGATCTCTTAAGTAGTGGGCTGCTCTGCTTATGCCTTCAAAATCTTTAACCACAATGTTTTGATAGTTAATTTCATTTACGGTTTTGAAGTGATTGTGTACTTCACCTTGCTCATGGAAGTAGCTTGTAGTTTTGTCTCCAACATGTAACCAAAGATTTCTAGACTTCTATCTCCAGAACTCTTCTTCATCCCTACTTGCTCTATGGAAATCTTTTTGCAACTCTACTTCTTTTTGAAGAAGGATTTGATTTACATTAGATATCTCCAATCTTAATTGATGGACTGCTAAGCTGTCATGCATCTCCTTTCTTTTGGTGGTGGGTTTTCAACCTTTTAGCCCACTCCTCAATCTCTCTTTTAAGTCCCCTCAAATTTTCTTCCCACAAAAAGAAAGGGGATCCTTGAACTTGTCGGTTCCAAGCCTCGGAGACCACTTCCTGGAAACCTTCTTTATGTATCCATAGAGGACTGAATCTAAAGGGAATGGGGCCAAGATTTCCATCTAGAGAGAGCTCAAGAAGAATGGGTTTATGATCAGAGGTGTAGTTCGACAAGATTTTAGAGGTGGCCATTAGACTGCATGTCAAGAAGGAGGTTTGGACAAGAAATCTGTCCAAATGAGCAGCAATGTGGCCGGGGCCTATCCTTCTATTGGACCAGGTTAATTTCCTAGATGTGGGCTTGATATCCTCAATATCCCAACCTAATATGAGGTCTTCAACCCATTATCTAGCTGGGTCCCTAACCGGTGAGCCCCCTTTTTTCTCTTCTACAACTAGCATAACATTCAAATCACCTGCAATAATAATATTTTTTGGATTCTCCAAGAAAAGATAGGACTGGAGCGAGTCCCAACAAATTTTTTTCTCAGCTGGTAAGACTGTAGCATATAGAATAAACATACTTACTTGATGGCCAGATTCTTTGTAGAGGAGCTTAGTGAATAGCCAATGGGGGTAACATTCTTCATAAATCAGATCATATTTGGAGTTGTCCCAGAAGGAGGGAATCTCTCCAGAGGCACCTCTAGCACTGATAGCTCTCCCTTGGCCTTTGTGCCAGAATACTTTGCTTGCTTTGAGGAGTAGAAGGTCCTCCAGCTTTTTCTCCTTGATGAGAAGGATTTTAGGCGAGTACTTCCTCACAATGTCTTTCAGAGCTTCTTCTTTCAACTTGTTGCCTAACCCTGTGCAATTCCAAGAGATGTGTTTCATTATTTACTGGCTTGGGAGGCTATGGCTCCTTTCAGAGCCTCCTCATGCTTATGCCTGGATCTGGTATTCATCATTCCTTTGAGAGTTTTCTGAGAGCCTTGGAGTACATCCAGATAAGTTTTTCCCTCTCCCTTTTTCTTCTTGGACTTTCGACCCCTGGCCGACTTGATAGGAGTGACTTGCGAGCTACCTGATTCAAAGTCTCCATCTTCTGATCCTCCCTAAGAAGCAAAGCCAAGACTGATGTGCTCCTCTTTTTCTTCTTTTTCCCCTTGATCATCCTTTGATGGAGGAATATTTGTTTTTGCCTCAATTTCTTTCACTTTATTTAACGAGTCTTCTGGTTCCTCTTAGATCTCAATGGCATCCACCTTTTCCCTAGAGGAAGAACCTTCATTTGGAACTTCTTTGGCCTTTGGATTAGGTTGGGGCTTCACCAATGGCCTTGAATTTTTTTTCTCAGTTGGTTTTGGGATTGCCTTGACCTTTTTTATCTCTTTCCATCCTTCGTTGTCCACTTTTTCCCCTATTGGAGCTTTTGGGCAATTTTGTTGGAAGTGTCCATGTTTCTGATAGGTTCTGCATTTGAAAGGAAATTGCTCGTAATCCAATTTTTTATAGTGATGTCATTTTGCAACTGTAAGTTTTACCACTTCGAGCAGTCCAGCTTTCAGATCATCTTCCTCACAGATTCTTGCATAGGTATATTGGCCCTTGTTATATGCTTTGTCAATGAAATAGCATAGACCATTTCCAATCTTCTGCAAGGTGTGATAGCTCGAGCAATGGATCATAAGATTGAGGAGCTGGACCCAGACTGGGACCTCTTTAGGGACGTTGACTGAATGATCAAAGTTAGGGGTCCATTTATTAATATATAGACCTCGATTTCCCATGAAATATAGATCATTTCTGAATACCAGATCTCCACCTTCTCTGGAGGTTAACTTGAAAATGAAATACCCTCTTCTGACAGCATAGCGGATCACATTGTTTTTCATCTGAGGTCTCTAGTTGTGTTGGATCTAGTCATCTGTTGTTTTTGTAGAGGGTCAGTGTACCATAAATTGTCCTACCAAGCCTCTGTCAGCTAGGTCTAGGGCGATTTTTATCGATTAATGTTCTAGCAGGGTGATCTCAGGAATTTCCTCCAATGTTTTGATAAATTTTGCGACTTCTAGGTTCAAATGTTTCTTCCATTTCTGCATTAGCAACCTTCAGAATGCTTCCTCTGATGATATCGGTGGGGTGGGAGAAGGTTCCCTACCCCCACGCACGCTCATGGTGGTGGTCCTCTGCGACCGCAATACCTAGCTCAAAGACGTGATCGCTATGCGTGGCTCTTATCAAAGAAATCACCCTACAGTGAATTATGCTTAGACATGTTATTTACACCTTTAGATTACATATTTGTGACATGTTTGACGACATGACTATCATGTCTAGTAGTGGTCCAGTCAAGGGCTTGTTCAAGTAATTGAACTTGTGTCATAATTTCCTGATTATCATTTTTTCTGAAGGTTTCATTCAATTCGGGGTAGTGACTTGGGATCTAGGGCTGAAAAAGTGGCTCAAATCCCAGGGATGCTAACACAACACTAAGAAAAATAGTCCCTCGAAACTACCATGCTTTTCCATGAGAGCTTCCAAATCCTCCTTGACAATGTGAGGTCCATATCATGGGAGTGTCTGGGGGTCAAGTGGTCTAAAACCTTAATGAAACCTAGTAGTTGGCTACCAGAAAAGTTGGGATGGTTCTTAGGAGTCATGTTGCTGACGTTGAAGGTCCTTATGGTATGGTTCCATCGATTACACTTCCTTCACCTGACTTAGGAGGTATAATCATATCATAGTACTTCTCGTCATATGTTTACCCTGGTTGGCCCGTTACTTGAGTAGATGTGGGAGGAGGGTGTTACAACGACCTTTATTATATTCTCCAAGTCATATTTATTCTGATAGTATGTGGCATGTCAAACGAGTCCTCACACTTTTAGAGATAAGCTTGTTCAATAATGAATCCACTTAGTTCAGGAATGAATCCAATTACTTGTGGTTGAAGTCCCCAAAGGGAGATTATGTGGTAAATTTTGATTGACTTATTTATGGCACATTTTGTGAAGGGGTAAATTTAATTATTAAAATAAACATAACTTTTGTTAATATTTCCAAATTCAAATGGAGGGAAAATTTTGGGTCCAACATTCAAATTTCAAAATTAAATTTTGGTTCCTTTGTAGGCATGTCGGCCTTCTAAGTGTCATACCCTCTACTATAAATTGGTGATCAATCATGTTCAATTAAAGAAAATAACTCATCTTTTCTCTTTGAAATCCGACCTAAAACAACAATGCTTATCAGGTGAGGAGGTCCAAATATATTAGAGAAGGTTTATTGTTTTGATATTTGTTAGACTAAGCATTTCTCTAGGATTGTTTTTCTCTGTAACATATCTTCGGGCCTCATCGTATGAAGATAAATATACCTTGGGAGGGATCTAGTATATTGATTCTTATATCAACAAAGGAAGGGTGATTCATTCTAGGTGAATCTAACCTCGTATAAAGATTTAATAAATAAATATTGCATAATCTTCCTCTGCAACCTAGAAGAAGTTAATTTTTTTGGGAATTCAAGAGTTTAATTCTCATTGTGCACATTTTTATGTAAATATTTCACAAAACAGAAGAAAATATATATCAACGACTTAAAAAAATCCTCTTTGAGGGGGAAACCTCCTTTAAATTATATAAATGAAAAATTTGTGGATGATAAAAATGATAAGTCCTCCTTGGCATATATATAGGAGTCTAAGGGGTCACAATATAATCAAAGGCTACAAAGGAATAATAATGTAAGGGCACAACAATAAAAATAGTGGGCTTATATGGGGCACAACAATAACAATATAGGGGATACATGGGCATAAGAATAACAATAAAGGGGATACACTAATATTATAGGGACCTAACATGCCCCTCTCCTTCAAAAAAGTGTCGTCTTTAATTCTTGAGTAGTTTTCTATGCTTCTGGATAAAATTTTGATCCTCCCATATGGAATCTTCAACGATTAAGTTCTTCCACTTAATGAAATACTTTGAAATCAATCGATTACGGAGTTGTCGGGTTCTTGTTTCTATGACTGATTCAGGCTCAAATAAGATTTTTCCTTATTCGTCAAGTTCTGGCAGCATTGTTTGAACTAGGATTTTACCACCAATAACCATCTCTACACATGCAACATGGAAAATTGGGTTTACTCGGGAAGATGCATGCAACTCCAATTTATATGTCATAGTACTAACACCTTGTAAGGAGCATATTAATTAGGTGATAATTTATTATCCTTCTTAACTTGCTTGAGCGACATTTGTTTGTATGGTTGTAGTCGTAAAAATACACAATCGCCTACATCAAAACTTATTTCACCGCAATGGTTATATTCCTATTGTTTCATTCAATTCTGCTCCAAAGTGAGGTTATCCTTTAAGAGTTGGAGAACTTGTTGTTGATGCTCAATGTTATCTTTCATTGCTTCAACCTTAGAATTTTCTCTTAAATATGACATTATGGATGGTGGATGATATCCATAACGTGCCATAAATGGAGTCATTTTTTGCTACATTATGGAAGGAAATATTATACCACCATTCAGCTAGAGGTAACCACTTGACCCATTGTGTGTGTTTATCAAATACAATGCAACAAAGATATGCTTCCAAACATTTGTCCACTATCTTAGGTTTCCCATCATATTGAAGATAATAAGATGAGCTACAAGCTAATTGAGTACCAAGACAACAAAAAAATTTCACTCAGAAATTCCAGGTGAAAATGGGATCTCTATCATTTACAATAATATTTGGTTTCCATGTAGCTTTTGAATTGTTTCCATAAATGCAGTAGCAATTGTACTAGCTTTAGAAGGATGAGATAATACAAAAAATTATGCATACTTGGTAAGTATATTAACTACCACGATGATAACACTCCTTCCTTCAAACTTTGGTAAACTTGTGATAAAATCCATTGAGACCTCCTGCTAATGCTGACCTGGAATGGTTAAAGGTTGTAATAGACCTCGGGTCTTAATTGTCTCAAATTTATTTGGAAAACCAAACATTTTGCCACAAATATCTGAATATTAGATTTAAGTTCATCCTAAACAAAATTCCCTCTTGACCCTATGGTAAGTTTTTTTAAATCTTGAGTGCCCTCCTGAGCAAGAGGTGTGCAATTTGAAGAGAATCTTTTATTTGAGTTGGGAATTCCTACAAAGATATAAGCGGTATTTGTACCATAATGAATCATTTTTCCAGCTAAGTGAATTGATGTATTGGGATATTGCTGCCACTTTTAAATGAGTGTCCAAAACTCTTCATCATTCCTCCATTCATCCATTACTTCTGTTATCCAATTAGTTTGGATAATAGAAATGGAACAAAGAAATGCTTCCACATCCTCATGTTTTCTTAAGAGTGAATCAACAAAAGCATTTTGCTTCCCTTTTTTTAGATGATTTCAAATTAATAACCCAACATCTTTGTGACCCACTTTTGTTGCTCTTATGAAGGCAATCTTTGTTCCAAAAAGTATTTAAGACTATCATGATATGTTTTTACCTCGAAGTGTCTTCCCAGTAAGTAAAGTCGCCATTTATTTAGTGCATGTAGTATTGCCAACATTTTCTTCCCATAACTAGTTTTTTGTAATACTTTCCTTTGATTGGATGAATTTCAAAAGAAATGTGTCTTCCTGCTTGCATTAAAACAACACCAATTTTTGTGAAGTCAGGTGTAGCTAGACTGGTGCTTGGCACATTTTCTATTTAAGATGTTCAAAGCCCTTACCTTCTTAAAGAGTCTAAGAAAATGCATCTTTCTTCAATAATGTTGTTAGAGGTGTTGCTATTCTCCCACAATTCTCAACAAATTTTTGATAATAGCCTATCAACCCAAGAAATCCTCCAAGATGCTTTATGGTTGTGGGTATTTTCCATTCCTTAATGGCTTCAATTGTGTTAGGATCTACCTTAAACACCCTCATGAGATACAATATGACCCAAATATTCCACCTCTTGTACTCTAAAGAAGCATTTGGACACTTTTCATATAATTGTTTCTCCTGCAATAATTTGAGCACCCTGTTAACATGTTGGACATTGTCCTTCCAAGACTTGCCATACATTAGTATACCATAAAAAATACTAACAGAAATTTTCTAAGGAAGGGTTTTAAAATGGAATTAACCAAACCTTGAAATGTGGAAGGTGAATTAGTAAGGCCAAAAGGCTTGACTAAAAATTATTAAAAACCCTCACGAGTTCTGAATGTTGTTTTCGGAATGTCTTCAGTCATCATTCTAATTTGGTGGTATTCTCAATTAAGATTCAACTTGGTGAAGTAAATTGCTCCATGTAATTCATCAATGACATGAATGGTAAATTTGTCTTTAATAGTGAGCTTGTTGAGCTCCCTATAATCTAGACACATACGCCATGATCCATCCTTCTTGTGCACTAATAATTCTGGAGTAGAGAAAGAAATTTGACTAGGTTGAATTATATCGGCCTCTAGCATTTCTACAGCCATACATTCAATTTCACTCTTTTGGCCATCGGGATATTTGTAAGTCCTGATGTTTGTAGGGACACTTCCTGGAATCAAATGAATAGCATGGCCATGATCATGAATAGGTGGTAGGCCTTTGGGAGTCTCAAATACCTTGGAATAATTGTGCAAGACTTTTTGGAGATATGGAGAAATAGGTGATTTTGATGTTTGAACCTCTAGTGAGAATAATTGTGCAATTATGCCCCATTCTTCTTTCTTCAAAATATTTTTATACCATTATAGATTATTATCTTCCCTGATTTCCATGTGGTACCCCTTAATTCAACTTATTTTCCTTCCCAAAAAAATTTCAACATAAGTTTTGGAAAATTAAAAGTTAACGTCCTCAATTTTGTAACCATCGGACTCCTAGTACAACATCAACACCACCCATTGGAATGATAAGTGTTGGAATTTTCAAAATATTTTCCCCCATGATTAGATTTATATTATTACACTTTCCAAATAAATTTATAGTTCCTCCATTTGCAAACATCACTTGACACTCTAGTGTTGGATATAGGAAGTAATTCAATCCCTTGGGTATCTTACAATGAATAAAATTATAGTTACTACTTGAATCATTCAACACTATTACCTTTTTATTCTTGATATATCATTCTATCTAGAGAGTTTGAAGATAAGTGAATAATATGGATGTCTACGTAAAACCATTGTTAGATGAATTGAAGTAATTATGGGAATGATACATGTGTACGATGTATCAAGGCCTATCACAACAGAGAGGATTTTTACATTCTATGGCATATGTGCTTAGACCATACATGATTATCCAGGCTTAGGAGTTTTCTATGGTAAATTACATTTTTTTTTATTTGTTTATATATGTAACAATATTGTTTTGCATAAAAAATTAATTCATTGTAATTGTTCAGATATTCATGGTCCAATTTATTGTGCAGTATCATTATCCTCTACCCATGCATGGGTGTGTGAAGCATGACTTCCCAAAGACCTACAATATGCCATATCTAAATTATCTGCATTTTTGTTTTGGATCACATCAAGGAATATTGATGTTGATAGCATTCCATGGTGGCATCAAGAGATAGTTGAGATTGTTTGTATGTTTGAGAAGGAACTGTCGATGAGTTTCATGGACTTGAAATTTTATCTTCTAATTCTCTTAGTAGATGAGGTTGAATTATTTTTTGTGGTTTCTTGTCATTGGATGTTCTTCTTAGAAATGTACATGAAGAAATTGAAAGGTTTTTTTCGATAAAAGGAAAAACCCTAGGGGTCTATGGCAGAAGGGTATATATCATATGAGTCTTTCTATTATGAAAGTTAATACATCAAGTAGATCAACGACATGCCAGGTATAGTGATTTGGGACAACAAAGGGGACGAAGACAAAAGAGAATGGGAGCTTCTCGAAACGAAAGGAAAGAGGTACATGATAAAGAGTAAGTGTAGGCTTACCATTTGTCAAATTACTACACAGTAACTATTCACACTAAACTTCAAATTAATGCATATTTTGATGATACATACTATATCTATATGTGTGTGTGTGTGTGTGTTGGTTTGAATTCATAGAAAATTCATAAATTTAGGCCATCAAAAAATTCATTCTTTACAATATGGAAGCGAGACAATTGTAGGTCATATTGTATGAAGAGAAGAGGAGGAAATGGGATAGCGACACGAAAGAATTCAAATAGTTGAATCATAGAAGTGTGCCTTATCTTTATCATTTAAAAGAAAGTATGCCAATGACATCCCCATACAATTGGGTATTTCATCCACTCAGAGAGAAATACAATGCATCTGGTCGTTACCTGCATGCTGAAGAGGATGCCCTAAACATAGGGATTGGGTGCAAAAACTCCATAATTATAATATCTTTTTGTACAGTTTTAACTTCATACTGAAACTTTGAATTGTAAAATCTATATATATTTTACATTTTTAATTATGTTCGAGTTATTATACACATGACACTGTGATTTTTTTCACTTTTTTATAGGTGCATTTTTTCTCATCTATGTGGGAAAATGGATATCATTTTCAAAAAGAGGATGTTCATAATGGATGCATGACACAAGACTGTGGAGTGGTCAAGTTCGACCAATCTGATCGTTCTAGCTATTGCAACGAAAATCTAATGCAAGGGACATTAGGGTACGTTGGAAGGATACAAGAGATAATTCAAGTGGACTTATCTTCGTTCCAATGTGTTGTTTTCAGTTGCAAGTGGTGAGACACCTTTGATCAGAATAATGTAAAGGAAGATCATGATAGTGGGTTGATACCTATCAAGTCTAGAAAGATGTGTCATGAAGCTAGGGAGCCTAATGTTTTCGCAAAACACTGAAACCAATTTTTGTTTACCCAAATGTGTTGGATAAGGATTGGTGGTTCGTATTAAGGCACAACCCTAGATGAAAGCATATTTTTGAGACAAACAATGTTATCATGTTGAGCGAGGAAGATAATTAGGGTGATGACAATGGAGAGTGATATGTACTTGTGTTATTACATCATTTATACTATTTTTGTATGTTTTTGTTTTATTTATTTTACTAATTATATTTTTTTAATTCATCTTATTGGCATTTTTAATATAATTGGTAATATTCGTAAACACTTTTACAAGTTTTTCTGAAGTGGAAACATTTTTACAATACTTAAAACTAAGTATTTCCAATTGTGTACAATATGTATGATAATAAGGTTTCAAGGTCACAATTCTTCGTAAATAGGAAAATGAGAACAAAATAGTGAATTAAAAATAACAATGAAGATTTACTTTCGATTTAGGTACTTATTGGTTTATTACTAAGTTCACGTGTTCTTTTCTTCTTGTTTAGTTAAGAATTAATATAAATCATTATGCATTGATAAGTATATGAGGGCTTTAACAATGAAAAATTTGTGTATTAATATGTAAGATAAACTCTTGACATGAGAGGTATATTCATGTTTAGTATATTTAAATTGCAATTCTTGCAATATTATGTAAACTGAATGGAGGTCTTATTCATGTATGAAATGTTGATTACATATTTTTATGGACGATAAGAGAAACAAATGGGCTTACATGGATGCATGAGAGTTACAATTTTTTTCTTTATGGATAGTGGAATTGTTTTGACTTTTCTTTTCAATGGTAATTATAAATAAAAGTTGAATTAATAAATATTTTATGTCTAACAATTAAATGACAAATAATGTGATGGTGATTAAGAGACATTTGTTTGACTTTCGAATAGAATTTGTGATGCATTTTTCTTTCCTATTTAGATTATGTAAATTAAATATCTATTTTTATGTATTTATAAGTTAATTATTTAAAGTAGACATGTATTTATAATTTTGGTAATATAAGTGATAAGGCTACATAATAAGGTGTCACGTGTGATATACTATTAAAATCTATCTTGCCCAGAATGACCATTGAAGGTCACCAACCCAAACCATATATATTGTGTCATTGGAGGTCACAAGCTTGATCCATATACATCATGTCGTCCATTTGAAGGACATAAACTATACAATATGGCAGTGGCATGAAAGCACACTAGCAAGTCTTCATTGTGTTTGGTGTGTGACTGATAAGACACATCAAACCATAATAATCTGATACCTTTTCTCCATACCACTACCTTTTAGTTTCACTCTTATTTTACCATTTGAGCCAACAACATTTAACAACATATAAACTTTTCACAATTCCATTTTTGAAATCCATGGCCCCATGGCAATTTGTGGCAGGGACCTCTAAGATCCAAGTAAGACACTTATAGTGTGCATTGTAGGACAAACACTAGGTGTTCTCCCTATCTTTGCCCTCACATGGTCAGACCATATTGCATGAGTCTGCCATTTTCTCCTTCTCTTGTTGTCCTATCTCTGGCCTCACATGGTCGACAATATATAAACTTTTCACAATTCCGTTTTCAAAATCCACAGCCCCATGGCGGTTTGTTACATGGACCTCTAAGATCCAAGTAAGACACTTAGAGTGTGTATTGTAGGACAATAACTATGTGTCCTCCCTATATTTGGCCTCACATGGTTAGACCATATTGCATGAGTCTGCCATTTTCTCCTTCTCTTGTTGTTGCTCCTTCTATTGATGTCTCTCCTACATGATTTACATACAAAGTGTATTATCCTTATATATAAAATAATTTTTTTGTATTAAATGAGAAATGTATTTATTAATATGGAAACATAATTTTCAATTTAAAAATAAAAAATAAAAAATCATGAGTGCGCCAAAAATAGTCATGCACCAGGTGCGTTGTAAAACACAATTTCACCGGCATCAGTGTGCACATACTTATAACGCATTGTTGTTGGTTCACAAACTTAATTTACATAGCGACGTGTCACACCTTTGTATCAGTGTGCACACATAACCTTTTCGCAATGGTACGTGACGTTCACATTATCCAGGGCGCCACGCATAACTTTTTCGCAATGGTGTAGGGCGTTCACATTATCCAACGCACCAAGCTATGGCTATATTTTTAAATATTATTTTTGCAATGTGTTTGGTAAATATGATCGCACCTGTGTGAGCAGAACATATCGAACCCATCACATTTTTTATGGTGATTAAGAGGCATTTGTTTGACTTTCAAATAGACTTGGTGATGCATAATGTTTTTCTATTTATATTATGTAAAATAAATATCTAATTTTATCTATTTATAAATAAATTATTTAAAGTAGGCATGTCGTTATTATTATAAACATGATGTAATATTAGCTAGGAGAAATTTGAAAACATGAATTTTAGTAACTATCTCATGATCAATATGTGGGAAAACTATTTTATTTTGAGTTGCACATTAAGAAATAATGAAATATATTATTTTTCAAAAGTTTAAATCTAATATAGTATCACTTTTGTATTATTTAACTCATATTTATTATTGAAAATAGTAAATTCAAACGAGTACAATGGAAAATAAAGAACCAAAATATTATATATTTACTACTAGAAAAAATTCCACTTACCTCTTTAAGGGAGAACTTCGAATAGAGAAAATCCCCAACTACAAGTAACTCCACAAGCCTTCTTTTATATTTCTTGATCCTCACCTTTAGAGAGAGAAAATTCCAATTTTTATTTGTAAGAGTTGCTATAAATATTAATTTTAAATTTCTTGAAAATCTTATAACTTTAGTAATAAATACAATTTTACAAAAATATTTTTTTAAGCTATATTAAATCTAAATTAATTGTGTCAAGAGGGGCTCTACAACTAAATATGGGAGAGATGTTCTCACGAAACATTACATTTAAAAGTACTAAAATAATAGTTTAAATTAACAACTTAAAAATAGTAATAACAAAAACTTTAATGTCGAACATAATTATAACTTTATATAGAAATATAAAGTAACGGAAAGTAAAAAAAATTGATTTAGCTTTTATTATAAAGAAGAAATGTAATGAGTAAAAAGTTATAATTTACTTTTTACTACAAGCAAGAAATGTAATTTTTTCACATGACAAGAAATATTATTATTGGCATTACATTAAGTGTAATTCATTCTAAGTTTCATTTACATGTGATATTTCAATGTCCATACTGAACAACATAATTCTATACATACTTTATATAGAGAAAAATAAAGTAATTCAAATTGATTTTTTTTTTTCACTTTAATGAGAAAGATTGAAAGAATTATTATTCCATTAATAGTTTCCTTATAATTCAATTTATTAGGGGTATTTGTAATTTTTCAATGTTTAATATGGATTTGATATGTAATATTTTAAAAAATATTAATAATAAAAGTAATGAAATATATACATACAGGAAAAAAATATGAGGAAACATATTTTAAGACTTTAATGTAGAGAACATGAATTATAAATAAAATATTTCAATGTCAACTACATATATATTATACCATCCAAGATCCACCTGAACTATGGATCTACCAATGGCCTAGAGGGATCAAATGTTTTTCAGTCGAAAAGATGTTTGCATCTCAAGAGATTTAACTTTCACTCGAAATTATATTTACATCTCAAGAGATTTGATCTCTCTCATCATTTGGTAGATCCAAACTTAAGAATTGACTTAAATTTTTTTTAATTTAACAACAAGTTGAATTTTATAAACCAATATTCAATTAGTTCAATTGTATTGTTGAATAATTTATTATTAATAATATTTTATATTAAAAATTGAATGAACTACACATTTTCATCTTATTATTAAGTAAATAAATTATTTTACTTTTAATTATTTTTTCCTTATGAGTACTGAAATATTTTACTACTTAAGTTAAATTGAATATCAATGAACTATCTAAGAAATAGAAAAATATTTATCATAATTTTATAACCATAGTTTCAACCATACTAAACTTTGTAATTTATAAAAATGTCTTTGCATTTTTTTTAATGTAAGTCTTTTAACATGCAATTTCATAAATAACAGTTTAATATAAGTTCACCAATACATATTCTATAACAAATATTATTTCATAAAGATAAACATTATGATTATAACCATCTAACAAACATACACATCATCTAAGATGCACATTTGAATTCAGTACCATCATCTACTTATATACACCTCTAGCACATATAAAGGCCAGTAGCTAGCACAAAAATCTAATAATCTAATAGGGCATCATTGCCATGATCACATCTAACAAAAAATAAACATTGTAATCTAACATCATCACAACAAACATCCTCAAATTAATATAAATGTCATGTCAAATAACAACTATCACATACACATCTATCTACAAATGCATTAAATGAACATATCTAACATGACCTAAAAATATACATGATATCCCATATCGTATAACACATAGGGGTATTACAAACTCAAATTAACTGAGCCAACTAGGTCAAATTAACTTAGTTAACTATTACAAGTTGTCATGAGAAGTAAAATCATCATTTTATTCGCAATTTAATTCAAGGGAAAAATTAAATTAGGATTTTTCTCGATGTTATTTTTAACTTTTCTTATTGTTATTTTCAACAAGAGACTTTTATGGAAGGTCCGTCATGTGGACTTGATTGCGATGACATTTTCTAAGCTGGACAAAAGTCTTCTAAACTCTAGTGCTCATTCTTGAATATTTCCAAGAAATTCATTTATTAATTCAAATATAAATTAATTAATTACATCATCACATAAGTCTCAACATGGCTTCCATATCCATTAAAGCCAATAATAGTTGAATGTCTAAAAATAGTAAATGTTTAAAAATCAAAACCATAGGGTTTTTACATGTTCCCACCCTTTAATAAACATCATCCTCAGTGTTTCCTCAATTCCATGTCTTCTTGAGATGGAAAGTAAATTTATTCTTTCATTTCTACAACAACCTCTTTTGTACTAAAGCACTTTCATTTTTCTTTATTCATGGTAATAACGTACTTTGAATGTAAACAATACTCTTATTTAATTTCATCCACATTCCCTATCATGAGTTCTTATAAGATAAATAGGTGCTTCCTATTTTTGTCGATCCATACCAATGAAGGATCATCCACCAGAATTCAACAGTGTTATTGACATGCAGCCAACAAGGTTAGTAACATCAATATAGAATCACATTATATAATAGGTCCTTTCTTACATTTATTTACAACCATAGCAGTAACATGAGCGTTATTTAATAAGATATTCAAAACATGGAATCTCCAATTTACTTTCATATCATTTACACAGAGGAAATAATAATCAAAATACTACCTGCAATGTTCTCTCTTATGTTTTTCATCCTGATACCATTTTATCCATATGTGTTTGAATTTCATACTTAAGTTGTTATGCTATTGTTAATTCCCCTCAAGAGTAGACATCGTTGAGTTCATCCTAGTTTTCTACCATGTGTTTCCAAAAATTTTCGTAATCCCACAAAGGAAGAGAAAAATGAAATGAGGAATTCACAATACTAGTAAGGATAATTTAAAGTGATATTTTGACACACTCAAGTCTCATGGTCAATAGAACAACATGTAACTTCACATATCTACAACAACTCAAGATATAACTATGGATTCTTTCCCCCTTAAATTTTTAGATGCATGGGTTGTCTTAACATCGAATAGGTTAATGAAATTGCTTTCATCAATTCGAGGCATTTTCACACACCCCCATGTGTATATATATTAGAACAATACATCAAATATAAATAGTTAAGTTTAAGGATTCTCCTTCACAAAAATTTATGAAAATAATATGCTTACTCTGCTAAGATACTCCAAGAACTTTTATCAGCATTCCCATTTTAACCAGTGACACGCTTGTAACCAAACACTTTTATGCTCCTTCTTATTTCAATAAAATGTAATTTATGGAAACAACAATATTAATCTATAATCCCATAAAATTTTGGGACCATTTCATTCTTAAAATTGGTGCCAATCTAGGATTTCATTACCATTTTTAGGGTCTATTTCAATTCTTCTTAAGGAATTACATGTTTTCACTCTTAATTTTAACTTTCATCCAATTTACTCTTACCCATTTCTAAGTAAAGATGATGGTTTCTACATGTCTTCTACATTGTTCTTGAGTTCCTTTATGTTATTGTAGATTCATGGGTAATTACAATGCATTATTACTATTATTTTCATCTTAATAGTCTCCAATTATTCAATCTACTTAGTTATTTCCATGTTTTATTTTTCCTTTAACTACAATTTGCAGTGACATTTTGTTATGTCTCATGCTTTTATCACCTACTTAATACGTCCTTCCCATATATCATTGTCTCATTCCCTATGATATCATTTTTCCAGCCAACTTCCTAGTTACTATTTCTTCCCTTATATATGTTGAGAGACACTTTAATCTTTCTAATTTACCAATAAAAAATGTATTCCCCTTTTTAGGACCATTTCCATTTAAAATTTCTTGAAATTTCTTGTACACATGGGAATTAATTCCAGAAAGTTATGTTGTTAACATCCATATTCTTAATACAAATGTTTCAATTGTATCAATATTAATCTTAAGTATACTCAGAAGTATTATTTTCTGAGTACTTGTTGTATTGTGCTATAGCTTATTGCAGTTGTATTGGAGTTTATATACCTTGTATTTTATGTATGAATTGTTTTCTCTTAGTTCCTACAGTCAAAACATTATATATAATTTTTTTCTATTTGAATCTCACAATTATATGTGCACAACGCAGTTTGAAATTAATTTCTTCATAAGAACACTTCTATTCTGCTAAGTTTCCTTCTGCTATATCTCTTTCCCGAATAGAGAAATAATACATAGCATGATTATGTGAAGGCACGCATCTTGCTTTGGATATAATTATATGTACTTAGTTATTTGTATTTCTTCCGACATTCCTCTTTCGTTATATGTTTAATTATATCTTTAAGAAATTAAACACATTTTAGAACTTATTGCTTTTATTAAGAGAGTACTACATTACCCTTACACATCTTGAATATTAATCACTTCATATATTTTGTAACACATATTTCTTAAATATATATTCTATTCGTGCTCCCGTGACCCTGCATTTTCCCTTCTATACTCCATATTTTAAGGTTCAATGCCAAGTAAGGAATGATAAAGTTGATGTTTACACTTTTTCTATTGTAGACGTAGGTTCTACATCCTTACAACAATATTTATTACTAGATTTATGTCACTAGTTACTTCACTACCTAGTACTAGTTACTTTAATACCTAGTATTATGGAGGACTTATTGATGTAACATTCATCTCTAATTTTACTTTTATTTTTTCAAGGAAATATATGCCTCACGTCATTGTTTTTGTTATTTTTTATTTTTGTTGATCACTCCCGTGTTTCTTTCAACATTTGTCTCTACCCTAGCTAATCTATCGTTACATCATTTCCTTGTATAAATCTTGAATTTAACATATAATAGATCATCCTTATGAGATGGGTCCTTGCGTGTAAGGAATCATATCTCCCTTTTAATTTAGATAAAGAAATATACTATATCTATCGTTACATCATTTCCTTGTATAAATCTTGAATTTAACATATAATAGATCATCTTTATGAGATGGGTCCTTGCGTGTAAGGAATCATATCTCCCTTTTAATTTAGATAAAGAAATATACTATTTTAGCGATTTTTTTTATTATAATAGTACACCTTAAACCACTTTGAGCTTATATACTAGCATATACTCTAGTTTGTAACAATGGATTTTATTCCCCTTTCTTGGTATTTCATCTATAAAAAAATACTTCTTCCTCTTTGTAGACACCAAATTTGGATTTGACGAATAATTCATTTTGTAGTATATTATTACTAAATTGTATTACTTTAATCTTATAGTATTCAAGACTAACGATAAGTGTTAAATATTTAGATAAGCTATATACATTGATTTCATTTCTCATGATAGTAATTATTTTTTTATTTAAAAACAATTTACCAATACTTGTTTTCTTATTTTTCTTTGGTATACTTGTAAAATCAATAAGAGGCATTGCTTTTTTAGTCATAGAAATCATTTTCACATGCCACATCCCATTTCTTTAATCTAGTTAATTGAGTAGTGTTTTCACTACTACATATTTTATCATTTTTCTTTCCTTTATGCATCTCATCTTAGTTGTAGTGATAACTAGTATCAAAGTAGTGATACCTCTCTTCCTCAAGCTTATCATTAATTATTTTGTTGTTGGTTAGTTCCGGTTTTCAAGTCTTTTACACATAGTTTTGATCTGAAAATGCGAATTTCTATCACACAACTATGGGTTGGCCCATAGGCCTCAATCATTGAACCTACAACTCTGATACCATACGTAACATACCTCATCAACTTACTAATTTCTTTTTACTTCTTGACTCCATAATTACTACATTTGAGTGTATCATTGGGAATGTGTACTTTTCATTATCTCTGCACATTATACATAAAATTTCTATACATGATTTCCTTAAATTGATGCAGTTTCTCCATGTATAGAAGGATGGTGTTCCTTCTTGTGTATGAACATTTCTTGTTATCGTGTAACACCTAGTCCACCATTTTTACTAGTAGAACTGAGATCTTTAGGAAGTTTCAACATTCTAATGCATTAAATTTTATCGTAGTAATTTTTTGAACTTACTATGTTCTATGATACACATTATAATCTTTGTTATTGTTCAGAATTATGAATTTCATTATATTTCTTGTTTTTCCTTTTTCATTTCAAAGGTGTTGGTCATTAAAATTGGACTAACTTCCTAGTGATTTCCTTATATATTTCTTACTTTTCCTTATTTTAAAGTTGCACATTTGCGGTCAAAGTGATGAATGCAATTCATTTACCAAGATGCTTTCTTTCTCATATATCTATATCTATATATATATATATATATATATATATATATATATATATATATATATATATATAAAACAAGGATTCATATTTGGTGGGAGTTTAATAAAAATTAAAATCAAAAGGTAAAGTCTCTTGATCATACTTGTGACTTTTATTTATCTCTCTCTCTCCTCTATTCTGAAGTAATCTTTTCATTTTTTTAGGATCTAATTATGACACCCATCAATGCCTCATATTAATTCCACATATTTGAGGTGCTATATACATTTTAATGTCTATATATAAATATATTATATTAAATGTTCAAATACCATAATGCATTCAAATAATATGGGTTAGGTAAAATAGGTTGGACCTATCACTCCATGCTATCCCTTTATTTCAACTTACTAGTCCCTTCGATTTGGCAATGGCATGGGAATATAGTAATCGATTGGTGATGTTAAATTGAATAATTCACCTATTTTTTAGTCTTCCCAACCGCGTATATGTAAATTTTTCAGGCACATATGGTTTCACCATCTTATTTGGCCTCTTCTCGAGGCGAGGAGGAAAAACTATATATTAGATTTAGCCATTTACTTCACATTTAAAACATTTTGAAACTGTTTGAAACTAATATTAGCATTAAAGAAAGAAATAAATGTTAATTCACTAAAGGGTAAATGTTTTCATCTGATAACAAAATTTATGCTTTATTTCAAAAATTGCCTGAGCCTACTAGCTGGATAGCCATGCATAAGCTATGCTTGCTAGCTATATAACCATGCATAAGTTATGCTTGACAACCTTCCACCTATTTCAACTGCTACCTATTTCAAAAGTCATCTAAGCCTACCAACTATACAATCCTAGGTTTCGACATCCTTCCTAGGTTTCAGCCTCCCACCAGTGAGTGCTATCTGTGAGTGCTATATAATCTCCTGCGGCTACCCCTGTTCCTATATTTTCTTATTATTAGCGCACAAGATTCTCAAACCATGCCTGCTCCAAAACATCAGCAGCGGTGTCGATCTACCCACTCCGAAACCTCGACAAGGGTGTCGAGCTATTTGGAAGTAGAGAAATTTTCTCTAAAGAAATTTCCTGTTAGATATCCTGCATATCCTCTTGACAACAGCCAAAGAAGCCATCACAGAGAACAGAGGCCATAGAGGCCGGTATATAGAGGCAAATATTAAAAAGGGTACTCAAACACTCGACCTTTCAGTGAAAGAAAAGGTACCCTTCAGCAAAAGAAAAGGTAAGGTGTTTTAAGCATCCTTCAATTCTACCTACCCTATCAATGTTGAATATGAAGTATATAATTAAATTCACTATAAAAAACATACCTGTGGAGAGAAAAGAATGTGTGGTTACCCTCGAACCAAGAGTGTCTTGTTTTCTGGTTGTAGCCTTCTATCTGAATAAACAAGCAATTTATCAATGTTCAATACTGTTAAATAAGGTAAAAAAGAATTTTTTCAATGATTAACATGGTGCTTTTAGAACTTAGTACATGCAGAATATTACCAAATTATTAGTCACTCTACTTTTGCAAGTTCTTACATGCAAAATATTACCAGATTATTATTCCACTAATGGTAATGAGCACTGGCAATGATTGACTATCAATTTCCCTTCCAGCTCAATGACTATTGTCTATGAGTGTCACTATACTTAAGGCAATGAGAAAATGGTAAATGATAATTGGCTATAAGCGATGAGAACATGCAATGGTTCATGGGATTACAAAAGGCAATGAATGTTGCAGTCCTCTCTCTAGTGAGCAGCCTAAAGAAGCCAATTACATATGCATTGTAGGTTCATACCTGGAGTATCTCACCTTTGCTTCCCTATCTCGAGTTCGAGTATCCTTCAAATCTGGACTTGGCTCGGCCAGGAACTATCCATGGGTGCTACGGGCTATCCAACAAGGTATGCTCTTGGCTTTAGTAATTGACGCTTAGGCAAGAGGTTGTATACCTTACTGGATGATCATGGTGGCTGCTATAAGTAGCTAATGTCTCGTACTACACAGTGATAATGAAGATCCCTCTTCTCACTGATAATGCTGGGGATGAGCATTCGAAGAACTAAAGAAGAAAGGTTTCAGCACAAAAAAGAAAGTAGGCGTATTCTAGCAATGATGTATGTCCTCATTCTTACTGACACAACCTTCCTACAGCCCTGATTTAGACACTCTTACCTAGTTACTTAAATATATCCTTTAGCTTGTTTACTTACCAATAGTTTGAAAACACCCCCAAACCCCAGTACAGTACACCTTTTTAAGATGCTTGCTCATCTGTTGCTTTATTCAGTACCACTTCATCCTACTCCTTCTTGTTAGGTGCTAGCTTATTGAACCACAAAGGTTCAGATTAACTGCATAAAATAAACTGCACAAAATTAAATTTCAAGTTGTTCAGTTGTGTACATTGTTTTCCATTAAATTTAAAAGGAGCAAATTTAACCATGGCCAAGTCTTCATCAATCCCTAGTAGTATTAATTACATTATGGAAGGGAAATAATCTGCTTCAGTGTTAGTATCATGGTAGCTATCCCAACTACTCTCCACTACATAGGGTCATTTACAACAAACCCCAGTTGTTCAATCGTTGGTTTCATTACCCACGAGAACATGACACTCAAGAAGTTCAACGGATCTCTTTACTCCTTCACCCTATGTAGTGTGGTAGCAGAACTACAATCAAAGCCTTCAAGCATTGTTAGATTATTCATGACCAGGTGAATGGTTAAGCCCGTGCTGGTAATTTCATGTTGTAGAAGTATTACTAGAACTTGTTGTTCAGCCCTGCACATTGTTTTCCATTAAATTTAAAAGGAGAAAATTTCGCTACAAACTGCGCTGAGCAAATCAAAATAGAAGCATCTCTATGCTTTGTGGTTATAGTACTCACCAAAAGATTGTAATCTCAAACCAGAACAAGTGGCGACCATGCAATGAAGATTGTAATCTCTAATGGGAACAAGTGGCAACCATGCAATGTAACAAGTGGTGACCATGCAATGTACTTTCCTTTTCTCTCGATGGAAATGTGCATCAATCAGTACAATATTCTGGAAATTTTATGATAATGTGTCAACTTTTATAATCTGTACATCGAATATTTTATGTTATTTATCACATTTATTCTATGGAACGTGACCCATTTAGAAACCCAAGAAAATTTGAGTGAAGCACAACATCTTCTTAAATAGGTTACCTTGTCAGAGTTGAAGCATAACCTGACAATGATGTTTGACACTGAACTATTTCTAAAACCTACGTCTGCATGTCAAGTGAAGAACACGCTTACATCAAGACAGTAGATAGGGGGACGTTCCAACTAAAAGTGGAACATCTTAAACTATAGCCGCATATTTAAAAAAACAACACAAATCCAAAAATAAACCTTGGCATCTTCCTAATTTGCAGACCAACTATTTACCAGAGAGCTTATCACATATCAATCCCACATAGTAATGTGTTATGGTATGTTATGAAATAGTAATATTTTTATTTGTCTTATCGTTTATGTTTTGATAGTTGTTTGTTCCAAAATATTTCTATGTTGGGTTCCCCCAAGACAAGCTAATGCTTTTTTCAATCACACATGAAATATTCCCCTTCATTTAGTTATGTTGTGATATTGTTTAGTATTTTTCATAAGTAATGGTTTAGTAACTAAATGATTTTCATAAGTGACTACATCAACTTATCGGTACAGGAAACATGTTTGCTACGTGGAATGATAGGAAAGAAAAAAAGAAAATACATTTCGTCTCAGAACTATTCAAAATTATTTAAATATTCCAAAAATATTTTCCACTTTATCTACAATGGCGAAGAACATGCTAAGACAAAATAATATCCACTCATCCAAATACATGCTAAGACAAAATAATATCCACTCATCCAAATCTCAGTACCACATTAGAATATGAGGTTAAATTTTTTTCACAGAAGCGGAACGCAAATCTTTATTATTATAATCAGTATTTAAACTCAAATTCCATGATTAGTGTAAGTCCCTTCCTCTACGAGGAATTTATGGGGAACTGTGCAAGATATGCAACGGGACTCTAAGCCTCCCATTCAATACCTTTAAATATGCTGTGATATATCCATGCCTGTTTTTCTGTAGTATTCGGGATCAATTCCCCTGCAATGCCCATATAAGTACGAGTGGAAGTGGTGGCCTTAAAATTGTACCATCGAAAAAAACAGAACAAAACTATTCGGGAGCTTTAAGACATTTCTGGCAAGGATTTTAGATCGAATGAAAGTCTCTGCTCTTCACTGTTGAAACAAGCAAAATAATATACATTCCTTATTCCAGCTGGAAATAAATCTTGCAGCGGTTCTAATGCTAATTCTGGCCTCTCCTCTAAGCTGTTCTTTCGGGTTTCTTGTTAGAGCTGGAAAACAGCTCTTGCAAGGCTTTTTGTACTCACATATCTAGTTTTGCAACCTAGAGCAGCGCAATCAACTGTCTCAATGGCAGCAGCTACTCTTACAAGTTTTCTGGTTTGTATTGACACATAAGCAGACCATCAATTGAGCCCATTGAAATTGGAATTACAGTTCACCCAATAAAACACAATCACAATTTATCCCATGAAGCACTCTAATTCCCCTGTTCCTCCTGCCAACTTAGGGTAGGGGCTAGCTACCCTGTAGCACCTCTTGTTCCTTTATAAACTAATAAAACTCAACTAACTAAATCAATCTCAGTCTTCCAATTCAGATTTGTAGCCTATTTGTGTTGGTTCATACTACATAATATTCGATATTATAACTTAGGGTTATGAAGACTCTAGAAGTAGAGTTACACACCCCTTGTTAATTTATGCAAGCCATGGAATTATTGTACTTTTCTTTCCCTCTTGGGGACTACATGCTGGACTTATGGGTTCAATGGGAAAGGCTTTGCGTCCCCTGCTCAAATGGGAGGTAGCCACGTCCATGAGGTCCATATGGTCATCAAGTGACTTATCAGAACTGATAGATATGAGATTTTCCATATAATTGTGATAATGCATTTTCCAAACACTAACCTAAATTTCAATGGATCAACCCTTCCCTTTGCAACACTCACTCATGTAATTGTCTATGAGGAAGAGAATCTAACATGAGGGGTTCTGGTACATTGGAAACTGGGTTTCCACTCTCGACCCCGTGGTAGCGATATCCCTCTCTCATCCATACCTAGCTATGAAGCGATGCTGGTAAGGTAAATCTTTCTCCCCAGTTATCATCATTTTGTTTCTATTTATATCTCCAAGCTTGCTGCTTGGGGCATCTGTCTAATTTTCCCTTATATGTAGTAGGGATACTCTCATCGGCCATGTCAAGAATTTCCTTGGTGCGGTTCGCACCATTGTCTCTCTAGGGAAACGTTTGCTATCCTAATTATGGTGCAATCCCTTGTTGGTTATCCCGTCTTGATCTTCACGCTGTTCACAAACCTAACCATTTTGTTTTTTTTTGTTTTTTTCTTCTTTTTTCTGTTACTGTGGTTTGGATGGCTTAAGAAATTTATGTGTGCAACCTTCAGTGTTAGCGGGTGTTTCTCTAGCATAGTTCTCTCCAGCGGGGCTTTAGGTATAAATATATCATTTTATCTTTCTTTCTAGTTTTTCTTTACTCGCCCACTACTACCTTCCACCCTCTAGTTATATATTTTCACTTCTGAAATTATGCATGTTGTCCAAAGTGTCGATTGGGTTTTGTTTGATTGTGAACAGGATGATCTTCAAAACTTATTCAACTACAAGTATATAATGTTCTGAGTTTCTTTCTAATTTTTGGATTCAGTGGCTTCCCATCCCCTATATTCACTTATCCTTTTCTTTTCTATCGCAGGTATTTGTCAAATATGGCTCAATTTGATTAGATAGCATATGGCTTTGCTTTTACATGATTTGTTTCTATAACATGGCCTCTAGCCTACAAAGTATATAGGTCTTCTGGGTCGTTTATACTGGGTCAATTATGACCTGTGAACTATTTTATTTTCTTCCCTTAGTTATGGAAGTACTACGTAAATTGGAAAACAAAGAACCTATAGTAATTCTCAAGTTTATATTGGTTTTTTCTTATTGCAATGTAAAATGTTCCCAAAGGTTTCTTTTTTTTGGTTACTCCTGATGTGTGATAATTTCTCTTTTCTTGCGCCCTATTCTGAATGGCGCACTTATGTATGATAATGATATTGGACATATGGTTTTGTTAATAACCAATTTCTTTGCAATTTTTTTTATTTTTTTACTTCATGTATGTATTGGGTGACCCACCCTACATACTTAATTTTCCTCAGCTATATGAGATAGTCGTATAGAATTTTGTCATTTCAATCTAATAAGTTATACTTCCTCAGCTATATGAGATAGTCGTATAGAATTTTGTCATTTCAATCTAACAAGTTATATGTATAGTAAAAATTTACCTTTACTCCTATTTGGCCTTTGGGATCAAGGAAATGTTTGTATGTGGTGACTTTCTCATTATATCAGTTGTTATTTTTTTATAAGTAATTTGTCTACTTGTTACCATTAATTCGTGT
The DNA here is from genome assembly GCA_000404065.3 of Pinus taeda. Lineage (NCBI taxonomy): Eukaryota > Viridiplantae > Streptophyta > Pinopsida > Pinales > Pinaceae > Pinus > Pinus taeda. Next base: position 26,978 of record APFE030640547.1, read on the forward strand.
AAGTACCCTAACTTATCAAATGAACGAAACGGAAAATGGATTATCCACATAAACTGTTTCACCTCTCGGCTGCGATTAACCACCTTTGTATGATTATGGACCTACCATGTGTGTGATATGGAAAATTTTTAATTTTTTTTTGTCTCCCTAGGTTATTGTACGACTCACCTAATTCCCCATGGAATTAGTGTTTGGTTCCCAGAACCACTTGATTGTTTATCTAGTGAACCCTTTCTCCACTGAGGAGGAACTACAGTTATATAATAATATTATTTGGTTCAATATTATTTGGTCTCAATGGAACTACAGCTATATAATAATATTATTTGGTTCATGTTTATGTATGTATATGATAATTGTGTTCGATATAGATTTCATAGCTTTTATTTTTTTGAGCTCATGTATGCATAAATAAATTGTAACCTTGAAAAAACTACTTATGCAATTTTGAGCTGACATTATCAATTTGGAAATACCCTTATCTGGTTTTGTTTCTTTCTTTTCTTGTGCCCCTTGGTAAGGGTATTTCCCTATCTTATGTTCAGTTACATGATTGAGTTTAGATAATTTAATATAGATTTCTTATAGCTCCTAACCATTCTATTTGATTCATTCTACAAATCTCAAGTAAGAACACGTCTAAAAAGAAAGTTCTTGAGTTCCCTCTATTTGATGGAAATTTTGTTTTCCCATTTCAACATCGGTATTCTCCTACTATTCACTAAACATAAATTTATTTAATACCCTATATTCATAGGTATGCACTACACAAACAATATATATATACATACATATATAAACATTTATATACATAACGTGTATCGATTCAATTTCTATTGGATTATTCTTTGTTGATATACTTTACTAGTCATACTTGACATACAGTGATATCTATACAAATCACAGGTTCTGGTTTAATAAATTCTAAATGTCAATTTATAAGGATTCTTCAAATTTAAAATCAACCATTCCCTACAACCAAAAACTTGAACTTAATCCTAGATGCATATACCTTATGATCTTATCTCTCTAACCCCTGCCCATTCTCACCCCTAAAAATTGTCTTGATCAAGTTTATCGAACATGCATGCATGTAGCATTGTACATAAATAAGCATAACATGCAAAAGGATAAATAAGCCTGTATGCAAAATCCAAAGTATATAAATGGAGTGCTAAAATGCATCATTTCTTTAGACCTTTCTTCTTTCATGCATGCATATGAAATTAGTTAATTGAAAACCAATAAAATATATAATAATAGTTAAAGTATGCATGAAAATTATAATCGATATAATTGAATATGAACACACATCCTATCCTTCATATATCACTGCATAAGTAAAACCAAAATCTACAAGAAAGTATGGATAAAATTTTCATCTAATGACAATTACTGCATGGGAAATATTCATAATTTTATCACATTCCTCCCAACCATGAACTGCCACAGTTTCCCCCCCAAGACAAGGCTTTATTTCTCTCAGGAATCCCACCCCCTTTGATATTGTTATATCATCTACAACACCCTCCATAATTTTGGCTTGCATCCAAATTTCAGAGCCTTCCTCAGTTTTTTTCACTGATGGTTGAAAACACTCGAGCTCATTTTATGATCTCATGTACAGTCCTTAGACCTTTTTGCTTGTCTGGCCATCGGTCATCTTTTGGCATGTTGAATTATTTTTCATTCTTGCGATCGTGTTCTGGAAATTTTCAAGGTTGTTCTTTGTGTGAATGAGCTTCCCTCTCTCTGTGAACACCAGCTGTACTCACACACAAAGTTGTAAGCATTGTTGCGCAAGTGTTGTCACGATCCTTCAAAGGTCTATCACAAGTGTCTCATTTATCACTCTTAACCTTAAGATAGTCTCACTGAGCACATGCTTGTCTTGTTGGTTTGAGATGTCATGTCATCGAGTCATGTTAACTGTCTGATCACAATGTCACATCTACACAAGTTCACTTCCTCTCATAGTTAACCATTTTTCCTGAAATTCTATCGACCAGACAAACCCCTTCAACTAGACCTCAATTAAGCTTCACTGGGTAGTCTTAGCTCTGAGTTACCCTGCTCTACTACCCAAAACTTCACGGTGCTTTAGGTTGTCTTCTGAGAAAGCTACACTATGCAATGTTGGAAGTGAAAAGGTTGTCTGTATCTCAGAATTACCAAGAAATTATCTCCAAGCCCAATCTAATTTGCGCTTCCTGTAAGATCAATTATCAATCCTCCCACTCATCTACCAAAAATATGCACTACACTATGACGAGAGGCTACATTTCTTTCCAGAATTGTGCAAACATGGTGAGTTGTCTACCCTGCACTGCCTGTAGAAACTATGTAGTCATGCTGAGTCAGGCCTCCTCCTAGCTTGCTTTTCTCTGCTACTGAAAATTATGTAGTTCTTATTGGTACAGTTTCTGCTTCCCCTCTCTACACTATTTCCAAAAAATATGTCATGCTTCTTGTCCCACAATATCTCTAGAAGATATATAGTTGTGACCAGCAACTCCCCATAGCCCGATGATGTCTTACTTTGGAAACCTATGCAGAATTGCCTACCAGTGCCCTTTATTGCCTCGCTCTGTCTCCCTCCGAGAAATTTTGCAGATTCCAAGCTAGTCCCTGAGAGATGTAATTAGTCTCATCCAGAAAATGGTATAGAACTGTCTGTTTGTTCCCCCAGACATCTTGCCTTGTCTTCCTTCGAGGAATTGCTCAGTTCTGCCGAGCTTGGTTGCACCTTGCAGTTGTCACTGTTGTCTCTCATTATGTAATTTTACCTCTAAGTGACCTCTACATAGTTTTTCCCTACAGTACTTCCGAGGCCCTCATCCCCGCCTGATCTGTGCTTTGTGTAGTTTTTCCTGACAATACTTTGAAACCCCTCATCCTGTCTTGAGTTGTGCTCTACACATTTTTAGTGTATTATCCTGCCACCCATTAACATGGACCCGAAACCAAAAATAATGCACCATGTTAGACTAGGAGATTTTTGGATTTGATGTCGTCCTATCATGAGTGAATTGCAGGAACATGTACATTGATGAAACATGGTGCGACAATGAATGGGATGAAGAACAAGCACATGTCATAAGAATTTCTCATATTTGAATGAAAGTGAAAATCACATCGAGTAGCAAGCAAAACAGACACATCCACGGTACTCTTAGCACCTAAATCCGCCTTAGGCTAAAAGAAAGCGAAATTCATGGTAACTACAAACCAAGCTCAGTCTGGTAGCTAGCCCTACGAGAATAGGAGAGGGCTCTCTCGGAGTCACACTCAGTGAATAAATAAACGAAAAGGCATGAGATAACTTACAGTGAACTATTTATCTAAGGCTAGTAAGTGAATATGAACACAAGAAGTGATTTTTATGAATGACTGTGTTTCTGGGATGATATGGGACTAATGGACCTCAATGAACAAAGAACTTAATACAAAGGCACGGATTACTTCATGAGGCAAGATAGGCGGAAATCCTAGCAATTTAGTTTGAGATAGTGCAGAATGGAGAGATTGATTATGACGGTGAAAATGGCATGGACAACATGAATCCTTTTCAACAAAAGAATGAACATTGAACATGAAATTTTCCCACAGGTAGAGCAATAAAATTGAATTCTATCTTAGCTAACTCGAAAAACCTCATTGGAAATGAATATGAAATGAACTATGAAACATAATAAGATACATATGAAACATAAGAGACACATTTGCTACACTCACAACCACATGAATCTCATGAAACAAAGCCACTGCCTTTCATTAATCCTCTGTAAAAAAATATACAATGCAGAAGCAAAGTTTCTTTCCCACAATCTCCCAAAAGTTACAAGCCAAACAACCCTTTGTAGATGGTTTGCATACAATATATAGAATGTGCCATGAAGAGATAGAATTCCCAAGGGTTGGGGAGTTACTCGAATCATTACAAAATGAAGGTGGAGAGCCAAACATCAACTACAGGTGCAGCACCACAAACATGACAAATGGCTTGGGTGACCCTTTGCCTTCCTTCGCCACTTGGATATGCCCATCTGGAGTGAAAGTTCTTTAATAGCCACCTATGGTATCGAAAAATGAAGTGTAGATGAGAGGGCCCACTTATGAAAATTCGGGATGCGAAATTTCGCGAAACAGAGGCAATTTTGGGCCTTTTTTCCTATATGCGTCGCGCCTTTTTCTAGATGTGTCACACCACTTTAGGGCCAGTTCTGAGGCACTTGTAGCAGTCCCAAATGTACCCACGTGTGCTTGTTGGAAAGCCTATCCTGTCTACTTTCCAACCCAAGTGGAATTTTTGAATTTGGAGCTCATTTTCCCCTCCAAATCTTCATTCTCCCAAGACTGCTTCCTGTGTGTCAAAATAGGGGCAGTGAGGCCATTTTTTGGGTGTTTTTGACCTCGTGGAGACTCAAATCATGCCCAAATTTCTTGCCTGATTGCCAGTACTCATGATTTTTCTTGATGAATCCAAAAATGCAAACCATTTCTCATTTGGAGCTCCCAATCCTATGCGTTGCACCGGTGGCGCGATGCATACAGAGAAAAAACCTGTGTTTGTGCCAAAAAATTTCCATGCGACCAAAATTGTACCAAATGTCTCGAAATTTGGGCCGAAGGTTCTCTATGAGGCACTATGTTGGGCCACAGAAGCTACAACCAAGATTTGAAGCCGATCTTGCTCTTTTGCCTCTTTTGTTGCTCCGCTCAATTTGGCGTTCAAGCTCCTTATTCGGGCCTTTGCGCTCATCTTCCGTGCCTTGAAATTACAAGCCATCCTCCTCAATATGGTTTTGTCCCTATTGGCCTTCTCCAACAGTCTCTCCAAGTGTAGATTGACCCACTCTAACCAAGACTCACAGTCGTTGTTGATGTCTTGCTCCAAGGTAGTGAGCTCGATCCTCCTCCGTTGGGTAGCTTATCGATTTTCACGGATGCTTTGCAACTCCATGATTGCTTGTTGGTTCTCAAGCTGCTTATTACTCTGCTCCAGATACTTGATAATCCATCTGGCCCTCTCCACATTGAGTATCAAGTCTTTGATCTCCGAGTCCTGCTCGTGAATGGTCATCCTATGTTTTTCATTTTCTGCCTCTGCCTCATCATCCTGAATGAGGATGACATCGGTCTCCTGCACAACTGATGGCCCCTCATCATGCACGGGTTTCTTTGCCTTGTCCAGTACCTGTGTCACTGATGCCGAAAGCGAGGCCCCTTCCACCCTAGGTGGAGATAACACTCGCTTTGTTGCTGCAAACAAGTGCCTAATACCTCTCTGATATGTAACGAAAACTGGCATGGTAGTGGTATCATGGTTCTCATTATGATGAGAAGGACCACACATCTCCTGCTCTGGCTCTTATAGTACCTACGATGTGCTAAAGAAGTCATGGGAGATGAAGTCCTCCCAAGTAATGCCCTACAATCCCAACTGATGATCTACCAAAATCCAGATAAGAGCAAAGTGAAACACACTATTAAGCTGCTGCTGGGGGGTCTTATCTAGCATGAAGGTGTTCATCCTCTCTATGTTCCTGCATATGAAAAACGAGAGGTTCATCATCCTCACCCTGGTGAAGTCCATGAGCAAGTGGATGTGATAGGCATACAGTCGAGAGAATCTCCCCTCACAGTTGAAGTATTTCATGATCAATCTCATGAGTGGAGCATACTCATCTTTCAAGTATCTGAAGGGAAAGACTCTTGTGAGCTCATTCAAGAATTTGGCCTTGATGTAAGGCTCATAGTGTTGCCTATCCACCTTTTTCTTCTTATGACACTATTCTCCAAGATTTGGTATACCTGTTGCCACTGATATAGCTTCGGGTGTCAATGCGAAAGTGACCCCGACCAAGATATATTGACCTCCATGTAGATGAAGCACAAATAAATGGGCCAACGCATGATGAACTCTAACATTTGCCACCCTTCGACAAAATTCAAAGCATGATAGGTGCTGGAAGCATGACATGGCAAGAGGACATGCTTGTAACTTGGTGAGGGTAGTGGGTTCGTCCCTGACATGTTTGCCACTCTTGTGGTGTCTCCTGGGAGCCTGCTCTTTTGAGGATGAGTTACTTTGTGTCTCCATCTCACACTCAGACGAATGCTGTGATGTCATGACTACAATGTGGACTGTGATCAGGCTGCACTTTGATGATGGTGTGAGGTTGGGTGCCTTTGTGATATCTGTCACCAAGGGAAACAATGAAACAGGGAGTATTAGGAAGGGAGTGATGAAATGGGGATAGGGGTTATAGGGAGAAATTTGTTAGGGATGTGGGAGGAGTTTGGGGTTTTTGAGAGGGTAGGGTTTGTGGTGTCATGTTGGCCAAATAGTGGAGGGATAGGGGAGATGGTTTGGTAGTAGTTTAGGGTAGGGAATTTAGGAAAAATGAGAGAGGAAGGATGGGAAAAATGATAGGTGACGGGAAACGGTGAGTGGAGTGAAACCTTGGCACTAACAACACATTTTAACAACCCTAGCCATCATGGCTCTAGGTGATTTCTTATGGTCGATTTTATACATTTTGGTGGCATTGAAACATCTCTATAAACACCATATCTTTGACAAAATCTGATGAGCAAGGGATGATATAAGGCCTACCTCTCGATTTGATAGGCTTCACCGAAATTTGGAAGTGATTGGGCACTTGTTTTGGCCCTTGTCTGTGTGCACTGCATGCACAGCCCAGTGCATCGCGCCCTTAGAAAAATTGAACTATGGGAAAGTTGTGTGTGCACCACGCCCTCTGTGTGCGCTGCGCTCTTGGGTATATGCGTTGCGCCTTCTAAACCCGCTTCCAACTCACTCAAATGCTCACAATTGCACACTCACACCTTTACATTGCTTCTCCAAGGCTTGTAATAGCACAATGCCTTTGGTTTTGATAAAAATTTGTATATATAGCCTTGGAAGAGATGGGTTTAATTTTTGCCTCTTCAAAAACGCATTTTTCTAATGTTATGTTTTGGCACTTTTTCACTCACTTTAAAACACACTGATTTTCACTTTCCCTTTGAAATTTTAGCTCAAATGATGAAACTTTCGGCACCCTTCTCAGGGATTGCACGATAGGACATTTGGCCACGAAAACCATGACTGCATCTGAAAAAATAAACTAGTGTCTTTTTTTGAAAATTTTGTCATAAATGACATTGTTTGACTTTTCTTCAAAACAGAGTTTTGAGGAAGAGTCGAAGTCTATCCGCATGACGATGAAGCTCTCTGAACCATAACTATGTAATTGCCTCACTCTGGCATGCATGGCTTTACTGGACGTGTTCAAAGACCAAATTGATGAATTCCTAGACCTAGACCTCGCAAATGACCTTTGTCCTTTAAAGGACCAGACCTTGACTGTCATGGACTTTGATGATTATTGACAAAAGACCTGAGCCAGCAAGAGCCATACATGAGGGGGGATAACTATCATGACCTTCTATGTCAGATTATGGCATGCCCCTAGCGGAATGTAGTTGGGAGAATGGAGTGGGACACCTAGACATGAAATGCATAAAGATTTTTGATCTCTGATGGAGGACTGACCAGACCGACTCTAACATTGGCTCCAATGGGGGATGGTAGCTCCTTGGAGGTGCCAAGAACAACAGATCTCTGGAAGAGATAGACAATGCCTTCATCCATTGGGCTATCGTTTCATCATTTTGATAAATAATACAAGACTCTGACTCATTTATGAAACTGAAATGACCAAAAAACTGACTCAAACTTGACATTGAAATGACTTAAAGGCTAGCTTGAACAACTCTAACGAAATTGAAATAAAATTGTATTTACAGTGACAGTGGAAATAGCGTTAATAACTTAGAAATGGTACCGCTTGAGCAGCCGACCATTGATCTGTCCTCGTGGACAATCTTCTCCATTTATTTCCTTCAGATGAAAGGCATTCTGCCCCCGATATGCTGCAATCTTGAAAGTACCTTTCCAGAGGTTCTCGAACTTAGCATGCTTTCCTTTCTCCTCATTCCTTGCATCCCACTTTAGCACCACATAATCCACCTGAAATTTATCCACGTTTGCCTTTTTGTCATAAATTTTCTTGATTTTCTCCTGCAATTTCGATGTGTTCTTGAAAACTTCTTCTCTAGTCTGCTACAAGTGGACCATTTGATTCAGCATTGTCTGCATGGGATCTAATTCACTACCGGACTCCTGAAGAAGTTTGATAACCGGGGTAGCGAGAGAGGAAGAAAATACTGTATCAACTCCATAAACAAGCTCAAACGGTGACATACCTATGGATTTCTTCTGACTGACCCGATCAGCCCAAAGCGCATTTACCAACCTCTTATGCCAGCTCTTCTTGTTTATTTCCAGCAACTTCTTGATTATGTTGACCAATGATTTGTTTGAAGATTCTACCAATCCATTGCCTTGCGGATGATAGGCAATTGAATGATCCAAAATGATGTGATATTTATGACAAAACTCTAACATCCTTTTTTATTTGAAAGTTGTTACGTTATCAGTGATTAGCTTATTCGGACAACCAAAGCGAGACAAGATATTATTTTTGAGGAATGAAATGATTACCGCATCTATAACTTGTTTGGTGGGAATCGCCTCAATCTAATTTGTGAAGTAATCTGTGGCTGTGAGGATTCATCTATGCTGTCCGAAAGAAGCGAGATGAATTTTGCCAATGAAATCCAACCCCCATTGTTGAAAAGGGGCACTCACCTCTATGGGCTTGAGTGGCAGAGGCTGTAACTTCTGCTTCTCTTCGAAAATCTAACACTTATGATAGCGCTTGACCATCTTATATACATCAGCAAACAATGTCGGCCAATAGTACCCTGCTCTCAAAATTTTGTTTGTTGTTGACTTCCAAAAAAGGTGACCACCACAGTCTCCTTGGTGGTAGTCCTCCATGACTTTCTTCGCTTCCCTTTCCACCAAACAATTTAACAAAATGCCACCGGGAGCTTTCCAATACAGTGCTGAATTAAGAATGCAAAACTTGGCAGCCTTCAACTTAAGTGTTTTCGCTTTGATTCTAGTCATGACGGGCGGTGGTGACAAATTGTTGAGCACATATATGATATTGGAATACCATGGAGAAAGAGCAAACATTTCAAATACCTGAATTGGAAATTCTTCATCATTCTCATCGGACATAGTAGCGATCAGATTTATGTCCAAGGAATGCAAGTTTGATTCAGCCATTAGCTTCGCCAATCCCTGTCCTTTCACTAGCTTTGTTGGCTTTATTTACAAATCATATTCCAACAAGGCTGCAATCCACTTGCCTCTTCTTCCTTCCGGATCGGTCTGCACTAAAACATGTTTTACAGCAGCGTTAGGAACATAGGCCAGGATGTGAGAATGTAGAATATACACCGAGAAATCTTTCAGTTCCTTCACAAGTGCAAGGGCTTGCTTCTCAATGATGTTATACTTTAAAGTTGTGTCTCTTATAGCTATGCTGAAAAATGCAATGGGTCTTTCATGATCATCTCTCTTCTGCAATAACACCACTGCCATAGTATGCTCCGAAGCAAACGAAAAAAATATGATATTTTGAGTGTAATCTGGGCTGACTAGAATTGGTGCTGAGGAAAGAGCCATTTTGACCAAATTGAAAGATTTTACACCCTCTTCCGTCCATTTCACTTGGCTGTCCTTCTTAAACATGTTTGTCATTTCTCGTAGATGCTTAGTAAGATTGGGTACAAAGCGGCATAGGAAATTCATCTTACCATTGAATGATTGTATCTCTTTTTTATTCTGGGGCACATCAATTTGCCGAATTGCTTGCACACGTGCTGGGTCAATACAGATGCCATCTTTTGAGATAATGTGCCCGAGTAGTTTTCCTTCTTCCATGGCAAACAAACTCTTCTTTGGGTTTAGCGACAAGCCATATTTTCTGCACTTTAGGAAGACAGTTTTAAGATGGTGCATGTTCTCTTCATCAGATTTAGAAAACACCATCAACTCATCCAAATACACCACCAAAAAGAGATCCTTCTCATTTTCAAAAGCCAATTCCATAACATGATGAAATGTGGCACCCGCATTCTTCAAAAGGAAAGGCATTTTCATGTAATGAAAGGTTCCCCACGGAGTGGTGAACGTTGTCTTGTCTCGGTCATCCTCATGGACGGAAACTTGGTTATATCCAGAATAACCATCAAGCAGTGACATACGAGATGCTCCCACTACTCACTAAAGTATATGGTCCATTTTGGGCAGTGGATAGTTGTGCTTCAATGAAACTTTGTTGAGATTTATGAAATCAATGCATAAGCGAATCTCACCTGACTTCTTCCTTACGGGCACCAAGTTAGAGATCCAATCTGAAAATCTGATTGGCAAAATGATCCCTGATTTGTACAATCTGTTGATGTCCTTTTCAATAGATGGAAACAACTTTGGATTTAGCCTTCTCAACTTCTGTCTGAATGGTTTTTGATTGGGCTTGATGGGTATAGTGTGTTGAATTATATTGGTGTCATATGTCTTTAAGTTGGAATAGTCCCAAGCAAACACATCTACAAATGAAGACATCAAACTGATATATTTGTCCTTGATCTTTGGCGACAGTGCTTTGGACAATTTCACCAATTTAGGATCCTCAGTTGTTCCAATATTGACCTCTTCCACACCCTTCTCTGTTGGCTGCAATGTTGGCTTGCGGGCTACATCATGTTGATCAAAGAGTTCTTCTAGAGGTATCAAGCCTTTGGGAATAATGTTATTCTTCAGCTGCAGCACGTCCATTTCATTAATCTGTACCTCATCTGTACCATTACCTTTTCCATCGTCATTTTCTTCATCAATTGAGGTCTCTTTGAACTTGCCTTTGTTTTGCAAAAACTCATCAATCTCCTCATCATCCTGGAACACTTTCCAATATCTCTGATTGTCTGGAACAGTTGGACGATGCTTGACATGGATTTCGAATTTGTTGCTAGAGTTCATAGGGATCTTCAAACTACTCGCTGCCTTGGAAAGAGCATCAGCAATACTATTTTGTATACGAGGCACACATGTCAAGGTGTATTCTGAAAATATTTTTAAAATGTCTAGGACTACATTATGGTAGGCTCGCATCCTGGGATGTTTTGCTTGATATTCACCTCTGACCTGCTTGATAACCAATTCGGAGTGGCCATATACTGGAAACCTCTTGGCGTTCAACTTTCTTATAATCTTTAGGCCAGTAATCAAAGCTTCATACTCAGCTTCATTATTTGAACACTCAAAAGCCAACTTGTAAGAGCATACCCGTACGTTACTAGGGACTTTGTTTGGGGCGGAGAAAGGACTGCGTACCCAAATTCTAATTCTAGCTCCATCATTTCCCACTGCTCCATCGAAATCCATGGTCCACAAACCTTATTCCTCCTCTTGCAAGTGCTAGAAATCTATTTGTTGTGCTTTGTCTACTTGCTGTCCATTGCTTTCAGCTGATTTCCCAACGGTGTTCTGTTGTTCTTGTTCTTCTTTCTTCAAAACTTCTCTGAAATTTTCTTTTATTTCCAGAATATCATCTGCTTCTACCAACTGACTATCTATATCATTTAATCTATCTGAATACAAAACAAAAGACCCTAAATCTGTATGTACATAGTTAATAGGATGATTTATTGGTTTCTCCTTGCTTGTGGTCATGTACTTCATTTTTTGTTCCTGATACAATTTCCTCATTTGTCCAAACACTGGAATTGTTGCATAGGAGAAATCTAGCTATAGTGTCCCTTTCAGTTTCGCTACCCAAGAGCTGGAAAGAAGCATGCCAAACCTTGGCAGAATGTCCGCTACCACAACATGCATCAAAACATTCTTCATTGGGAGTTGATCCAAACTCACAACCAAGTCTTTGATGAGACCTATACATCTTACTCAGCTGGAATCAAATGAATAGAGATCATGATATTGTCGGGTGATGTCCAGACCAAGCTTATCCATGATTGCCTTGGGCATGAGATTGTGAGAAGCTCTGGAATCGAACATGGCATTACGTAACACAAAATTATGCAACCTTAAACTGATGTAAAAAGGTGGCACATCACTATCAGGAGACTCACCATTTGATGCTGGCCCAAAAATCATTTCAGGTTGATCATCTTCGACATTCACCATGTCGGACATCGGGTCTAAATTCAATATTTTAGATACTTGTCTTTTATAACTGTTGTTCTTCAATATTTCAGTCAAGGGGATGGATAACTTTAATTTAGAAATCTCATTTTCTAAATTGAAAGCAGGAATCTTTTCTTCCTCATTGACTGGGATTTCTTTCCTCTGCTTTTCTTTCGATGCAACTTGTTGATGTGACTGTTCTGCTGATGGTGATTTGCTACTCTCTGGATCAACCACCTCCTTTCCTTTCCTTTGTGTAGCTTCTGAATCATTCTTTGATGCTTCAACATCCTTCTTTTTCTGAATTGGTTTGACCGGCACATCTCTGTTTCTAAGTGAATATCACTGCTGTTGGGCGGACAAAGCATTCATGTAGACTCTTTGGTATTCATCTAATTCCTCCTCCAAGATGGTGTCGCTTGCTAGAATGAAATATACATCTTTGTGTGCAGCTGAATTCTCTGCATACTCCTCCTCTTCAGTGAGATAAGTAGGAAAATCATCAAGTGTAAAAAGGTGATTTTATTTGCCTATTACATTCTCATCCTCATCTGATTCCGGTCCATGCACAAAGTTTTTCTGCAAAGGTGTCTGTACTGTCGGTTGTGCAATCGGCTCTTGAGCTAGCTGATCTCTCTGTCTTATTCTATACTATGGTTGTTGCTGGCCACGGAAGTTAGGATTTCTAACTTGTCGCTCTGGTTTGTCAAGTTTCACTCTTTCAAGCATCTGCTCTACCTTCCAAAGTAGTTGATCTACCGAGGAAGATTCTTCCTTTGTAGTGACCTTCTTCTATGCTTTTTCTCTAGCTCTCTTGGTCAACAGATTTCCTTCAACGTTGACCGCTATCTTCTGCATGTCTTCCATTGTAGCCGGTTCTCTTTCTCTCAATTGATAATCCATGTGAGCATCAAAGCCATCTAGGAACTTCAACATGGCTAGTCCCATAGGTGGCCTTAGATTATCTGGAATTTTGCTATAAACTGTATTGAATCTAGTGCAATAATCTTGGACCGAATCAGGAGCGTTTCTTTTGATTTGCTCATATTCAGCCAGAATTTGAAGAGGATTCATTTTCACTTCCCAACGGTTCAAAAATTGTCTTTGTAAGTCAACCAAGGTAGCGATACGAGCAGCCATCAAACCTCTGAACCATTTCCTCACTTCACCTGAAAATGTCTGTACAAAAAGTCTCATTGCCACATTCTCCGCATCGATCTCATGCAGTTCATAGAAGTCTGCCATTCTATCCACATGTTGCTGAGTAGTAATGCCATTAGGAGTTCCATCAAAAAATGGGATTTTGCTTTGGTAATTAGTGGGCATATCATCTAAAACTTGAGGCAAGACAAGAGGTGCAAAACGGGCAGCCATCACTCTTGGTGGATTTGTCCTCAGAGGCGTTGGAGGAGTGTGCACGATTTTTAAGGGGCTAGCAATTGGAGTTTGAAGCTAAGCTACTATGTATTTATCAATAGACCGGTTAGACCTTTCCGTCTCCAAGTCTACAAGAAACTGTGGATTGTGGACAGTAGAGTCAACCGCTCTTTCGGACTTGGTTTCGAACAACGATAATTCAAACTGCTCATCAAACTCTAGCTCTTCAATATACTCAAAAATGTTCGGGCATGAATGGGATTTGAGCATGAGCGATATATAGAGCTTTCTTGACGACAAATTCCTGAAATCAAATTGGGATTTTCGTAGATGTGCGGAGGGCTGGGATCTGGATTAGCTCTGGTGTATCTTCTAGAAGCCAACGTGCTATTGAGAAAAATCAAAGGACACAACCAACTTTAATCAGCCTATCAAATCCTAAACTTATCATCTGGAAGCTTAGAATTATTAAGAAGCAAGGGGATTTATTTCTTCCCAAGTGGAGTCATGACTATGTTAGCACCTAAATCCGCGTTAGGCTGAAAGAAAGGGAAATTCAGGGTAACCGCAAACCAAGATCAGTCTGGTAGCTAGCCCTAACAGAACAAGAGAGGGCTCTGTCCGAGTCACACTCAGTGAATAAATAAATGAAAGGGCCTGAGATGACTTACAGTGAACTATTTATCTTAGGCTAGTAAGTGAATATGAACAAAAGAAGTGATTTTTATGAATGACTATGTTTCTGGGATGATATGGGACCAATGGACCTCAATGAATGGAGAACTTAATACAAAGGCACAGATTACTTTGTGACGCATGATAGGCGGAAAGCCTAGTAATTTAGTTTCAGATAGTGTGGAATGGAGAGATTGATTAAGAGGGTGAAAAGGGCATGGACAACATGAATCCTTTTGAACAGAAGAATGAACAATGAACATGAAATTTTCCCACAGGCAAAGCAATAAAATTGAATTCTACCTTAGCTAACTCAGAAAGCCTCACTGGAAATGAATATGAAATGAACTATGAAACATAACAAGATACATATGAAGCATAAGAGAACACATTTGCTACACTGACAACCACATGAATCTCATGAAACAGAGCCACTTCCTTTCATTATTCCTCTGTAAAAAGAATATACAATGCATAAACGTAGTTTCTTTCCCACAGTCTCCCAGAAGTTACAAGCTAACCAACCATTTGAAAATGCTTTGCATAAAATATATAGAATGTTCCATGAAGAGAAATAATGCCCAAGGGTTAGGGAGTTACTTGAATTATTACAAAATGAAGGTGGAGAGCCAAACATCAGCTACAGGTGCAGCACCACAAACATGACAAATGGCTTGGGTGACCCTTTGCCTTCCTTTGCCACTTGGATAGATTCCCATCTGGAGTGAAAGTGCTTTAATAGCCACCTATGGTATCGAAAAATGAAGTGTAGATGAGAAGGCCCACTTATGAAAAGTCAGGAAGTGAAATTTCGTGAAACAGAGGCAAATGGGGCCTTTTTTCCTATATGCGTCGCAGCCTTTTCTCTATGCGTGGCGCCATTTTGGGGAAATTTTTTAGGCACTTGTGGGAGTCCAAAATGTACCCAAGTGTTCTTGTTGGAAATCCTGTCCTATCTACTTTCCAACCCAAGTGGAATTTTTGAATTTGGAGCTCATTTGCCCCTCCAAATCTTCATTCTCCAAAGACTGCTTCCTGTGTGTCAAAATAGGGGCAGTGAGGCCATTTTTTGGGTGTTTTTGACCTCCTAGAGACTCAAATCATGCCCAAATTTCTTGCCCGAGTGCTAGTAGTCGTTATTTTTCCTGTTGAATCCAAAAATACAAACCAATACTCCTTTGGAGATCCCAATCCTACGCGTCGTGCCGATGGCGCGTCGCATATAGAGAAAAAACCTGTGTTTGTGCCAAAAAATTTCCATTCGACCAAAATTGTCCCAAATTTCGCGAAATTTTGGCTGGAGGTTCTCTAAGAGGCACTATGTTGGGCCACAGAAGCTTCAGCCAATATTCAAAGCTGATCTTGCTCTTTTGCCTCTTTTGTTGCTCCGCTCAATTTGGCCTTCAAGCTCTTTATTCGGGCCTTTGCACTCATGTTTTGTGCCCTGAAATGACAAGCCATCCTCCTCAATATGGTTTTTTCCCTGTTGGCCTTCTCTAGTAGTCTCTCCAAGTGTGGATTGACCCGCTCTAACCAAAACTCACGGTCGTTGTTGATCTATTTCTCCAAGGTAGTGAGCTCGATCCTCCTTTGCTGGGCAGCTTGTCGATTTTCATGGATGCTTTGCAGTTCCATGATTTCCTATTGGTCCTCAAGTTACTTGTTCCTCTACTCCATATACTTGATGATCCATCTGGCCCTCTCCACATTGAGTATTAAGTCTTGGATCTCCAAGTCCTACTCCTGAATGGTCATCCTAAGTTTAGTATTTTCTGCCTCTGCCTCATCATCCTGAATGAGGATGACATTGGTCTCCTGCACACCTAATGGCCCCTCATCATGCACGGGCTTCTTGCCCTTCTCTAGTACCTGTGTCACTGATCCCGGAAGCGAGGCCCCTTCCACCCTGGGTGGAGATAACACTCACTTTGTTGCTGAAAACAAGTGCCTACTGCCTCTCTGATATGTAACGAAAACTAGCATGGTAGTGGTATCATGGTGGTCATGCTGATGAGAAGGACCACCCATCTCCTGATCTGGCTCTGATAGTACCTGCGATGTGCTGAAGAAGTCACGAGAGATGAAGTCCTCCCAAGAAATGCCCTGCAATCCCAACTGATGATCTACCAAAATCCGGATAAGAGCAAAGTGAAACACACTGTTAAGCTGCTGTTGAGGGGTCTTATGTAGCATGAAGGTGTTCATCCTCTCTATGTTCCTACATATGAAAAATGGGAGGTTCATCATCCTCACCCTGGTGAAGTGCATGAGCAACCAGATGTGATAGGCATATAGTCGAGAGAACCTCCCCTCACAGCTGAAGTATTTCATGATCAATCTCATGAGTGGAGCATACTCATCTTTCAGGTATCTAAAGGGAAAGACTCTTGTGAGCTCATTCAAGAATATGTCCTTGATGTAAGGCTCATAGTGTTGCCTATCTACCTTCTTCTTATTATGCCACTATTCTCCAACATTTGGTATACCTGTTGCCATTGATATAGCTTCGAGTATCAACGTCAAAGTGACCCCAACCAAGATAGACTGACCTCCATGTAGATGAAGCAAAAATAAATGGGCCAACTCATGATGAACTCTAATATTTTCCACCCTTTGACAAAATTCAAAACATTATAGGTGCTGGAAGCATGACATGGCAAGAGGACATGCATGTAACTTAGTGAGGGTAGTGGGTTCATCCCTGACATGTTTGCCACTCTTGTGGTGTCTCCTGGGAGCCTGCTCTTTTGAGGATGAGTCACTCTATGTCTCCATCTCATACTCAGATGAATGTTGTGATGTCATGACTGCAATGTGGACTATGATTAGGCTGCACTTTGATGATGGTGTGAGGTTGGGTGCCTTTGTGATATCTGTCACCAAGGAGAACAATGAAACAAGGAGTATTAGGAAGGGAGTGATGAAATGGGAATAGGGGTTATAGGAAGAAATTTGTTAGGGATGTGGGAGGAGTTTGGGGTTTTTGAGAGGGTAGGGTTTGGGGTGTCATGTTGGCCAAATAGTTGAGGGATAGGGGAGAGGGTTTGGTATTAGTTTAGGGTAGGGAATTTAGGAAAAATGAGAGAGGAAGGATGGGAAAAATGATAGGTGAGGGGAAAAGGTGAGTGGAGCGAAACCTTGGCACTAACAACACATTTTAACAACCCTAGCCATCATAGTTCTAGGTGATTTCTTATGGTCGATTTTATACATTTTGGTGGCATTGAAACATCTCTATAAACATGATATCATTGACAAAATCTGATGAGAAAGGGATGATATAAGGCCTACCTCTAAATTTGATAGGCTTCACCGAAATTTGGAAGTGATTGGGCACTTGTTTTGGCCCTTGTCTGTGTGCACCATGCGCAAAGCCCAGTGTGCCACGCCCTGGGTATGTGCTGCGCACTTAGAAAAATTGAACTGTGGGCAGGCTGTGTGTGCCCCGCGCCCTCTGTGTGCACCGCGCTACTAGGTATATGCGGTGTGCCTTCTAAACCCGCCTCCAACTCACTCAAACACTTACAATTGCACACTCACACCTTTACAATGCTTCTCCAAGGCTTGTAATATCACAATGCCTTTGGTTTTGATAAAAAAAATTATATATAGCCTGGGAAGAGATGGGTTTAATTTTTTCCACTTCAAAAACCCATTTTTCTAATGTTATGTTTTGGCACTTTTTCACTCACTTTAAAACACACTGATTTTCACTCTCCCTTTGAAAATTTTGCTCAAATGATGAAATTTTCGGCACCCTTTACAGGGATTGCACGATAGGACATTTGGCCATGGAAACCATGACTGCATCTGAAAAAATAAACTAGCGACTTTTTTTGAAAATTTTGTCATAAATGACACTGTTTGACTTTTCTTCAAAACAGAGTTTTGAAGAAGAGTCGAAGTCTATCCGCATGACGATGAGGCTCTCTGAACCATAACTGTGTAAGGGCCTCACTCTGGCCTACATGGCTTTATTGGACGTGTTCAAAGACCAAATTGATGAATTCCTAGACCTAGATGTCGCAAAAGACCTTTGTCCTTTAAAGGACCAAACCTTGGCTGTCATGGACTTTGATGATTATTGACAAACGACCTGAGCCAGCAAGAGCCAGACATGAGGAGGAATGACTATCATGACCTTCTCCTTCAGATTATTTCATGCCCATAGCAGAATTCAGCTGGGAGAATGGAGCGGGACACCTAAACATGAAATGCATAAAGAGTTTTGATCTTTGACGAAGGACTAAGCAGACCGACTCTAATAGGTACCACCAAGCAAAGACCAAGACCATCAAAGACCCCGCAACACTTTGTCACGTGGAGGTAAAGACACAACACACTGAGAGTGCATCCATTACTTAGAAGCATAGCATATCGACATGGACACCACAGTCAACAAGTACATGTTAGTAGTGTCATGTTGAATTGTTTCATGAGTTGTCTTGACCACATCACTACTATGGGTCATACTTGTTGTAATCAAATATAATGTAATTTGAAAGTCCAAGAGACACACATATGTAGTTGAAGGGTCATGTGGGTTGAAAAGTCATAGGAAATTGAATGGTCATGAGGGAATTCCAAGAGTCACAATGGTCAAGCATCATCCTTGGCTATATATACCCCCTCATTGTATGAGAAAATGACTTTTTCACTTTGGCTCCTCCCCCATAGCCTCAACAGTTTGTAGTATGTTCTTTGAGTACTAAGGAGTGGCTCTAATGTCCCACTACTATGGCTAGTTATGCATGGTGTAAAGATGTGTTTTGGAACTTTTTCTTAATTCAGAAGCCTCTCTCAAGCCGAAACATTTTCACACATGTTTTGTGTCCATTTTAATACTATTCTTTAAACATTTGTGATGCATGTTTTCTTAACCTTTATTAATATAGTTGAACTACTTCAGTTATTTTAGTACTTACATTGTTGAAGATATATTGTATTATTTATCTTTGATGCCTTGTCCATTTCGACTACCTCATAGGACATTAGACAGGACATTCATGTTTTCCTTGGTTATAATGACTGTCACCCCCATGTGGACTACTTTGCTAGAATGTGTATGTGTTTTCCCTTACACTTTGGTTTTAGTGAATGTCACGTCCACTGTGAACTATTCTGTTGGATGCTTCATAGACCCTTGTTTCTTTCACGTGTGTCTCTCCTTGGGCGCTACTACTACCTCTAATCTAGAGGCTCACTTTTACCCTCTCCCTAACACTAACAGAACCCAGACACAATGTTACATTACACACTCACCAGGCATACTCACCTCGCTTTCTTGAAGTTACAAGCATAATAATCTCATTTTCTAAAGAGCAAGAGCTAAGGAAAATGTCTAAGATAATGGCAATAGGGCCGTCATACCCAATGGGACTACTACACCAAATGGTGTGACCTTTAGTTTGGACTTCATACTGGGGAGATCCCCTGAATGTTGATAGGTCCAACACCTTTAACATTTCTAGCGCTATAAGGAAGGCCTCTATTAATTTATGGTTGAATGTCCTCTCAACCCCACTTATCTATCATCTAGTAAAAGTATTAGCATGAGCTCCCTTTGTCCCACGTGCAACTTTGAAGTTGGTTATTGCTCACCTTCCAGACCTGAAAAAGGAATTTCATATCTTACATTTGTGTTGTTAATCACATCACCTGTCAATTTTCTAAAGCTATTGGACTCATTCTAGGAGTAAACACTCTTCCCTCTTCATAGAGGAAGCAAAACACTACACCCACAAGAGTGGTAGTCCCATCTATTGAGGAAGTAATCCTTGCCACTCTTGAAGATCTGGAAGAAGATTTTGCAAACAAAGAGGAACCTCATGTTATCATAGAAGGAGAAGAATATAACAAATTATTCTTGGTCTTAGGTTCCAGCAGAGGCAGTAGAGGGGAAGACAATGGAGGAGGTGGAGGTTGAGATGAACCAAAAGATTCTTAAGAAGAGGAGGAGGATGAATAATAGGACTATATGGTCAATAAAAATATGTAATGCATGACATAGGGACCGTTGGAACTCTCAGATATCTTGCATAAGATGCCAAGACACACAGAGAAATAGTTTAAGTATAGGGGGTTTACGCAGTGCATTATATTAGATATCATTTTTGGGATTCAACTGCGTTAAGTAAGTCATTCACGTATGACCATTTCCATGAGAGGTACTCGTAAGTGACTAAATTCTCATGATTTGAATAGTTCACTTAGCACTCTTTGCATCAGGTGATGCTCACAGGGGTGAAGAAGTGGGATTGAAACTGGTGAAATAAATCACATAGCGTTAATCATCACTTCCGGGGCTTGCTCCTGGTAACCAGGACTTCCCAGGCAGTCACCCATCCTAGATCGCCTCTAGCTCAAGCACGCTTAACTGTGGAGTTTTCCCCACAATCAAGAGAAATAGTTATCAAAGTTTGACCCTAATAGACCAGTGAAGGCAGAAGATCATCTAGATATGTTATACTTGCATTTGTAGATACTAGACGTATGTTATGATGATGTTTCATGTAGGTTGTTTCCATGTGCCTTAGATGGTTGATCAACTATATGGTGCTAGACCCTTCCTATCAACTCCATTCAGAACTAGGGATGTTCAAGAGAATTTTCCTTGGGAATTTTGCAGAAGACAAAACCCTTGCCACGTTGCTAAAAGAGTTGGGTAATGTCAAGATGGAGTAGAAATAAAAAGTGAAAGATTTTAACCAGAGGTTTAACCATATCTTGAACAACTTCACTATACATGGCAAACCTCATGACTCCATCATAGTTGACTACTACACATCTGCGCCACCAATCAACATTGTGTAGTTCCTCAAGTAAGCTGTGAAACCAACACTTTTGGAAAATTTACGAGGGGCAATTGATGTGGAGAAAGACCTACGTGGTATTGGAGTCATTATAGATGATGAACCAACTAAGGACTCCAGAGACATAGGCATGAGGTCTTAGGCTAGTGTGAGTAAGGGAAAGGAAAAGGAGGAAAGTGAATTTGAAAACTATACTCATCTCATCAAGTCCTTGAAAACCGATGCTTCTGAACTCAAGCAGTGGAAAAGTGCGACAACTGTGAACACCAGACCTCCTAGATTTGTACAAACAAAGAACTCAGCCTTGAGTAGCAACATTCATCCGACCAAAACTATGTAAAGCACTAACCTTGTGTTCAACATGGATTCAATTGCGATAGACCATTATTTCAAGTTCCATTGTGAATGACATTCACAGAGGACTTGTGAAGGATGGAACAAAAGAATGAGCACAATAGCTACATAGTTAACTAATCAATTTATGGTCGGCGAGCAGGTTGAACCAGAGGTTGAAGAGGAAGAGGAAGTTTTTGCATATAATGAAGTTCCAAGTGTTTGGCATGTAATAAACATGTATCAATTTATTAACATTTCCCAGAAGAGTATCACCGAGAAGGAGCCTCTGAGTAACCATTCGACCCCGAGGAAGAACAACCAATACAGTTTGAGGAGTGAAGGGGTCCCCACTATTTTTGAGATATCGAGAGAGAAAGTAAGACAACATCTTATAAGAATAGTGGACCCACAAGTCATCTCAATATGGAAAACACACAGTAAGTCTGGGAAGATAGCTATACCTAAAAGCAAGTTTGTGAGCAACAAAGATAAAAGTAACCCACCAGACAACACAAACACAAGTCTACCCCAAGACAACTCAGTGATTCTTCCCACTCTAGATTATAATATTGTTGAATATATGAAAAATACCTATGCGAATATCTCCCTTAATGAGTTAACCAAGCTCACGAGTCAGCGAGATATTCTTTTGCGTGCATTGGGGAAAACGTCCACAAACATTGTTGCCTCTTCAAGTAAGGGACCAAGCAGGTCTCTTGGATCACTCACATATGTGCTCAATGTGCTTCGCATGGAAGAAGTGACTCACTCTACCCACTGTTTTAATTATCATTTGAAATATTCAATTTCAATGTCCACAACTTTTTGGTTGATTATGGCATGTCAGTCAATGTCATGCAAATCTCCATCGCTAAACAGATCAATGCGCAATGGAGCAGTACAATTGTGTAGATCATCCAACTTGACTAAACATGCATACCAACCATTGGTGAACACCAAGATGTGATCATCTAGTTATCATTTGACGGACATGTTCATTAGTGCATTAGCATTGTGATTGTGGAAATCCTAGAAGCATATGGTTTACGCAAGTTACAAGGATATTTTTCCACAGACAGGTCACACTTATGGCTTCCACACAAGTGAAAAAACAACCATATTATGGATTTCTTAGAGAGATATAGGAAATATATTTTTACTCCCTTGAATGGTCAAAATGAACCATTGGCTTTCGTAAAATTTTTGTTGACAATTTCTTTCTGGAAATGCAATTGGGGTGTTATCTTTCCCATCCAATCCCCACCCCACCATACACACAGTTAGGTCTCCTTCCTCGCCCAACTGATGGAAATGAAATCTCTACAGTACATTGTAACAGTAGTAGCAACAGTGTTATCATTACTAGCATGACAAGCAGTCCTTGTATAAATGACATGTGGATCTTGTATTTCGACGGATCCAAAACACAAGATGGCTCTAGAACATGGTGTGTTTTAAAATACCCAAGGCAGAAGAAAAAATTATTCACAAGCCACTTGGAGTTCGAGTGCACAAATAACATTGTCACATATGAAGCACTTTTTTTGGGCTTACAAAAAGCCACCAGCCTCAATGTTGCTATGTTGAAAGTGGTAGGTGATTCAGAGATCATGGTACGCTAGGTATGTAACACCATACACTATGTTTTACCGTGTATTAAGGGTTACCAAAAATAGGTATGGAAAATTATCTCTCACATTCAAGCTTTCAATATAATTTATGTATCAAGAATGTTGTAATGCATTTGCAGATGCTCTGGCAAATGCAGCTGATAGGTTGACACCACTTAGGGATATATTTTCTGTTGAAATTTTGTATAGGCCATATATCCCTAAAAACAACATTAATTTACGTGTTTTTGATGATGATGAAAAAAAACTTCATTTCATGGCCAACATTGATGTCTTCAAGAACACAATGATAGATGAATATGAGCATGAGCAGTCTCTCCAAGACAAAACTAGTAACAGTAAAGGCAACCTTATCCAAAAGGGTGTGGTTTCACTAGAGAAGCTATATGACTTGTAGAAATTCTTCCAGGGACAGAAGAACACTAAAAATCACAAATGCACACTAATGCATGAAAAAATTAATCTGGGAACAAAAAGATATCTAAAGCTAGTGAATCTCAGCATGTTTTATAGACCGGAACAGTGGCAAGCCTTTGTCTACCTATTCATATAGTACAATGATGCATTCACATGGATGTATGATGACTTCAAAACATATGATAAGCGAATAAGCAAACACATCATCCCAATCAAGGAAGGGGCCAAACCATTTCAGCAAAAGCACAGGAAAGTACATCCGTCGTAGGAGCCCTCATTTAGAAATAGCTGACTAAGTTGTTGGATGCTCAGATCATTTTCAAATTTTGTCATTCTATGGGTTTCAAACTTAGTTCTTGTTATAAAGATGTCTAGGTAGATCCTCTTGTGCGTCGATTTCCGAAATCTTAATCATGCCTCTAACAAATACAATTAGCCGATGTCATCCATGGAACACATCTTGCAGAAATTATCGGGAGTAGAAATTTTTTCTCTGCTGGATGGTTTTTTGAGGTATAACTAGGTTTTGGTAGCAAAACATGAGAGACCAAAAACTAAATTATGTACCAAGTGGGGTACATTCGCTTATCAAATAATTCCATTTGGGCTAGTAAATGCAGACAACTTTTTAGTGCGCTATGGACATCACCTTCTATAGGATCATTAGATAGAGTGTGGTGGTCTACCTTGATGACGTAACAATGTTTTTCCAAAAAATAGTAAGACCACCTGCGCCGCCTCAAGAATATATTTGAGCGATGTCGCAAGTACGGGATATCCGTGAATCCTAGGAAGAGTCTATTTGCAGTGCCTTAAGGGAACCTCCTTGGGCACATCATTATCAAGAGTGGGATCAAGGTAGATCAAGACTAAGTCTAGACCATCACACAAATTCCTCATCCCCTGAACAAGAAATCCATGCATTCCTTCTTCGGGAAAATCAACTTCCTCTGGAGGTTCATCTCAAATTATGCATAGATTGTCATACCCATACAAGACATGATCAAGAAGGATGCAGTTTACAGCTAGGGGAATAAGGAAAATTATGTGTTTGCCTGTATTAAGCAAGAAATAGCAGAAGTACCTATGTTGTACAACCCATGTTTCAGTAAATATTTCTTTCTTTACAATCTCACTTCTTATACTTCAATCACTACAATGCTTACTCAAAAGGATGAGTTGAACAACGAATGTCCCATCTCCTTCATGAACATGAGATTGCAGGGACCCGACCTAAACTATCCCACTATCGATAAGAAAGCATATGTAGTATACAAGGCAGTGAATCACCTCAGACCCTACGCGCTGAAAAATCATTGCATACACTACTACATCAAGGGAACTTTTAAGACATTTTTTTAAGACAAAAGAAATATTTTGTCTTAAAAAGTCACTTTTTATTTTAATTATTTTATATTAAAATTTAATATCAATTGAATTGTCTTAAATATAAAATTTAAGACAAAAACATTTTAAGACAAAATTTTTTTAAGACAAAACTTTATATTTAAGACAAAAAAGAACTAAGACAAAAACAGTTTGAGACAAAATATTTTAAGACAACTTTATATTTAAGACAATGGCCACTTAAGATGAAACACATTTAAGACAGTTAACAATAAAGAGAAAAACATATCAATTTAAGAAAATATTATCTAACAACTACAAAATTGACTCTGACAGTGCACCCTCAGTCTGCTAGCATGTAGGCTACTACTGCATCACGTCTATACCAACAAGGCTATTTCACAAGACAATGAATTTTTGGGCTCTTCATTGTGTGGGGGTACCTGACTCTGAAGAACATAAAAAGTTTCCGTGGAAAGATTTCCCACACATTAATTACTCTTTTCTCTGTTCAATCTATGTTTATATGATTAGAGACAATGTATATGTCATTGCATTCGACACTACTACATGGAGCAGAATTTTAAGACAATTTTTAAGACCTAATAAATCTTTTTTCCTAAAATTTTCAATATGAGGCACTAGTAAAAATGGTAAAGGATTAGGGGTTCGTCTTTACGGTATTGATGGATTCTTCGAGAAGTAGAGCAATGGACACTAACAACAACTAATGGGATTTAGGATGATGGAGGCCAACAAGAGGGGTGTGCATCATGAAAGGAGTGATGGAGGCACTTTCAATGAACATGGATAGGTGGTAACATAATTGGACAACTTTTCAAGGTCTCCATCAATTGTGCTTGAATATGTTTTTTTTAATGCTTTATTTACTTTGAAAGCTACTTATATCCATTGGTTGTTGTTCTTAGCACATTATTGTGCTAGATTGGCAACATGGATTAGATTCACGTGAAGGATTGTTGAAAAATGCAACAATAAATTCTCAATTTGATTTTGCCTTGATTAAATTGAGAAAATTTGAATTTTCACATTAGCAGACAACTTGGATGCAATTAACTTTTATGACATGGCTTGTGTCACCCATTTTACTCAATAAATTCAATTTGGAGGAGTTAGAGTTCAGTTAAGCATGTGTGATTGCTAATTTGTAGAAATCAAAGTCAATTATCTCAAGTTGCTTTCAGTTAAACTACTTCTAACTATTGGATGAAATAATGGAAGGCCAGTTGTGCAGTGGGACTTCAGTCAAATGCAGTGATCATCTAGTTATTAGATCAATAATCCCAAAATAGCTAGTGCATGTAAACAATTCGAGTTCTGCAGCTATGGTGGAAATTCTAAGGCAATGTAATATTACTTGTAGACTAGTCTTGAGCATATAGGTATTACATGCAGTCACATGATCAACCTTAGGAATTGCGTAATCCATTTTCGAAAAATCCCTAAATAATATGGGCCTAATTTCTCAAGGAACTCCCCAAGGAAATAGGGGCTCAAGTAGAGGTAAAAATTGATGAAGTTTGGGTTTGAGCTTCTTAGTGAGCAAAGGGATAGGTTATTCAATTAGAGGTTGTGCACAATTGAGTAAATAATTTGTAATACATCTATATTCATGAGATTTATGCAACAAGTCATTGGAGTTTTTAGCATATTGCTTTCCCAAGGAAAAATATTCTACATGTGTTTTATTTCTTATTGAATGTCTTAATTTTTTATTCTAAATTGTGAATTAACTTCTCTAGAACAATAGAGTAGGATTGTGTCTTGTTATTTTGAGAAAACTTCATGAGAAGTTGCAAATCTACACCATAATTTCTACATTGTATCATAGCAAGATTCACATTAGAGAAGGAATTTAAAATTTGTTTCTCAGGAGGTTTGAATTTCCAGTTCAATGTAGCAAGATCCCTTAAGAGCTGAGAATATTACCTTCAACGGGCTAAGGCTATAGTGTTCCTTGGAAGGAAACTTCAATTTCATTGAATGGAAGGATCACATGGAGGAGGTATTCGATGAAAATGGATTGGTAGAATACATCAAGAGAGATGTTACAAAGCCAGTACAATATGATGCCCAAAACCTTTCTCAGTGGAAGAAATATGTAGCCAAGGTGTGGAGAATAATATTGGATGGAATATCGGACCACATTGTCAGTAATTTGCATGGGAAATAAATCCTTATGCAATGTGGTAGGTGCTGAAAAATCTATTCTAGAATACTAGTGACCGCAAAAGGTTGGTGCTCAAGGATAACCTTTCAAATATCAAGATTTAGAATATAAAACATTTGGACCACTTCCAATATGCATTGGGGTTTCGACCCAAAGAATGCATTACTGTCCCAAGCTCCTTTCTTGTGATACATTGACTTCCATCCCTATCAAACAAGTTAAAAGTCTCGGTAAACTTATACTACCCTCCATCCCACATTCCTTTAGTAGATAAAACCCTTCTATCATTTTCTCACCATGTCAACCTACCCTCCATCCGATATTTGCTCATGAGCCCTATGTAAACCACTATTTCATTCAACGATGAGGATTTTGATGTATACTCTAACAATATTTGCTAGATACTTTCCCCTTTTTTCTTGCTTATGGTTTCTTGACTGAGCCTCCTCTAAATATGCCCTACTCTCCTTAAATTATTTGGAAGGTAGCCTTTATCTACTAACCCCATTTTACTAGAGATCCTTGACATGTCCCTTGAAATTTTGATTCAGCCACATGATCTATTTTATGCCAATTAGTCGAAAGCTTCAGATTGCTTTTCCACATATTCGTTCATGACCAAACACTATACCCCTAGTTCTAAGAATCTCGTGGTTACTATCACCAAATAAATGTATATTTTATTTTAGAGGAGACAAGAATTATACATTTCCATTTTGGACACTCCAAAAATACCTTGATCCACCCTATTTCTCTAACACTCTAGTCTACTTTATGACCTTAATTCCCATTCCATGTTCATCCATGTGGATGCACATTATGATTTTCTAGGACAACCTAATGTCCTTGTCAACTCCCTCTCATCTTCCTTGTCATGTTTTCTAGGAATTGTGTATCCAACAAGAAAGTTGGGAGATGAATACCATCAAGGTAGAAAATAGAGGGGTTTTCAAGTCATATTTTTAGGGTTCCCACTAGCATAGTCCCACCATATGATCCACCTAATCCCTAAATTGGGGTCTAGTGTTAGTTCAATTAATTACTATATGATCATGGTGGGACATAATTCTAAGATAAATGTTATGACTCTTCATAGGATATTATTAGAGATACTTGATGAGACACCTCTTTGGCTAAAGGATAAAGCAAGGATTTTGACTTCAATATCAAACCATCAACCATATCCTCAACATCTATCCCATCAACCATATCATCAACATATCAAACCATCAATCAAGAAGACAATTGAGGTGAAACATGGACATCCTCTATCACCCACGTTGTTCAGGATTAATATCAACCTCTAAATTCCTCTACACTCCACCAACTGTGCGCCAATAAAATTTTGGGTTTCCCCATTGTCCACCACGATGGATACACATTGTCCCGACATTGTGCCTCTAATTGCCAGAATTGGAAAATTGGGATTTTCCATGTCAAAATTTTAATTCAAGACTGACCATGTATTGGGAGGCCATTAACATAATATTAAGACATAAAAAATGAATAATTGACACAACCTCACAAGGTGTCTAGATGCTAATTGAGCAAGTTCACATGAAGAGAGAAAGGCAATGTCACGATACATTGTTCACTTTGTAGTAAAGAGCATTATCTTGGATAAGGGAGAAGTAACCTTTAGTTTATTTCTCATACATAAAGGAAAAATTATGAAGCAATGTCAAATTCCTTTCATGAAGCAATGTTGTTGTAAAGGGTGTTAGAAAGCTTGCATTGTAGGCAAGACCCTCACACCATACTAGATTGTGTTAACTAAAGCATGTTAACCATGTCCAGTGATCTCAAATTTCATGAGCATGTTCAATGGGTGACCATAAATGTGGGGTGTTAGAGTGGCTAATAATCATAGTTTATAGTGGATGATTGTCATCGTACATAACATCCGTGGTCCAAGTCACTTGTTTGATGCCCAATGTTGGTGAATCATTGTATTGCATCATGGTAGCATATCTTGCCTTTTCTAAAGCAAAAATATATTGAAATAAATTAAGTTACATCTCATGCAAATGTTCAATGTTGTTATGTTGTGAGTGGTTTGTGTATTATATGTAACATATATCTATAATCACTTATTTCAAGTCTACTTTAAGATATAAAGGAAGAGGTGCAGGGCCTTTCCCTAAGAAGGACTCCTACCAAATCCTCTCCTCATAGCAATCTTTCAAATGTTGGCCCATAAATCAAACACATGCCCTTCTTTCTCTAGTTTGGAAACCCTTGGATGGATCTAACAATGGACAGCTCACAACCACTACTTTAACCATCTATTGAATGCCTTTGATTGGTATGTGTAAATGCTTTTGATTGATTCCTGGAGAGGTGTAAAATCTAATTTTTCATTGACATAATGCAAATTCCTAATTTATCCCAAGCTAGCCAAAATTTCAGCCTCACAACTCTCTCATCTAATATTAAATACTTCACTAATTAGTTGAGGGGTAATCTCCTTAACAATATATTAAATGTTAGAAGCATGCATATTAATAGAAAAAATAATAATAGTATTTAATATTAAGTTATAATGCAGGTAGCTACCAAGTTGACATATAAGATCCCCCTATTTGTGAGACAAGGGATGCCCTCAATTCAATTCTTTAACTATTTAATCTATGGAGGTGTACATACCTTAATTTCCTTTGGATCCAAACCTGTGACCTTTAAAGAGGAGACACTTTAATACAAATTTAACAAGTAAATACAAACTTAATTTGTATATGTATCACGGTTACTCTAGTTGTTGCGTAACAAGCTTAATTTTATATAGAAGCAAGGGAAAAATTGAATGGTTGATCAGAACAAACATGTATGGTCAATTATGATTATCATAGGTATATTAGTTTTGGTTTCCCAATCCAAAACTTGCACACTTTGTTACTACTGTTAAAGGCATGTCATGATGGTTTATTGGTTTAACATCATGTACATTTAGCTATGTCTATCAAAGGCATGTCAATTCAATGACAAAGCCAATGGTTTGTCAACTTGCTCAGCTTAGTGAGTTATGTGTTAATCATCTCAGTGAACAACATATTAGGTCAATTAGCTTAGTCATTGACATCCGCATTCCATTGTCACTATTAGTGACATGTTAGGTTGGATATTAACATGTATTTTTTATTAACATTATCTAGGAGTTTAACAGGATCAACATGTATGTTTGACTACAATTGTGGGAGGCATGTTAGATAGGTCAACCCCATCAAAAACATTTATGTTCAATTGCACATGTGTTAGGTCCTTATAATACTAGTGATTACCCCATTACTATTGTAGTTGTATCCATTATTAATATTGTTGTGCCCCCATTGTCTCCATATTTTTATTATTGGGCCCCATAGAATCCCTCTATTGTTATTTTTGTGCCTTTATATTATTATTGTTAGGTCGGCTTGGTTATATTGTGACTCCTTTGACTCCTATATATAGAAAGGAGGTTCTGTCATTTGAATCATCAAAGAATTGTTCATTTATGTAATGTAAAGGACGTTGACCCCTTGAAGAGGTTGAATTATAAGGCATTGATATATCTTTTCTATCTTTTGTGAGCTGGTTTCATAACATTTGGTATCAGAG
>APFE030640547.1:61483-84652 GCA_000404065.3 Pinus taeda
CAATTCAAAAGCTACATGGAAACCCAAAGATTATTGTAACTGATAGAGATCCCATTTTCACTGGAAATTTTTGGACAGAATTATTTTCTTGTCTTGGTTCTCAGTTAGCTCATAGCTCATCTTATCATCCTCAATCTGATGGGAAAACTGAGATAGTAAACAAATGTTTGGAAGGATATCTTCGTTGCTTTGTATCTGATAAATAGACACAATGGGTCGAATGGTTGCCTTTGGCTGAATGGTGGTATAACACTTCCTTCCATACAGCAACAAAAATGACCCCATTTATGGCACTTTATGGATATCAGCCACTATCCATCACATCATATTTAAGAGAAAATTCTAAGGTTCAAGCAGTGGAACATCACATCGAGCATCAACAACAAGTCCTCTAACTCTTAAAGGATAACCTCATGTTGGCATGGAATGGAATGAAGCAACAGGTAGATCAACATCACAGCGAAAGAAGTTTTGATGTAGGTGATTGGGTATTCCTACAGCTACAACCATATAGACAAATGTCCCCCAAGCAAGCTAAGAAGGATAATAAATCACCAAAGTCTTATGGTCCATACAAGGTGTTGCAAAAGATTGGTACTATAGCATATAAATTGGAGCTGCCTGCAACTTCTTGAGTGCACCCAGTTTTCCATATTTCATGTTTAAAGAAGGTGATAGGTGACAAGCTCCCAATTCAAACAATATTTCCAGAAGTTGACAAGGAAGGGAAAATTATATTGGAACCGGAAGCAGTCACAGAAACAAGAACTCTATAGCTACAAAATCGATCAATTTCAGAGTATCTCATCAAGTGGAAGAACTTATCCGCTGAAGATTCCACATGGGAGGGTGAGAATTTTATACAGAAGCTTCTAGGACTACTCAAGTGTTGAGGACAACACTTTTTTTGAAAGAGAGGGGCATGTTAGGTCCCTATAATACTAGTGATTACCCCATTACTATTGTAGTTGTATCCCTTATTAATATTGTTGTGCCCCTATTGTCCCCATATGTGATTACTGTGCCCCATAGAATCCCTCTATTGTTATTTTTGTGCCTTTATATTATTATTCTTAGGTTGGCTTGGTTATATTGTGACTCCTTAGACTCCTATATATAGAAAGGAGTTTTTTTCATTTGAATCATCTAAGAATTGTTCATTTATGTAATGTAAAGGAGGTTGCCCCCTCGAAGAAGTTGAATTCTAAGGCATTGATCTATCTTTTCTATCTTTTGTGACTTGGTTTCATAACAACATGTTAGAGGCATGACACAACTCTCACTTGATTAGTAACATGGACATTTTGGTTATCACTATTAAAGGTGTGTTAGGTTGGTTAGCCTGATCAACGACTTGTATGTTTGGTTACAATTATTAAAGCCTCACTTGATTGTTTAATGTAGTAAATGGAGTGTAAGTCTAGTTACCATTTTCGAAGGCATGTTTTGTTGGTTAACTTAGTTAACATCATATACATTCAAGTATGATTGTTAGAACCATCCAAGGCTAATAAACCATTTTAAATTAGTGCATAACATCCATGGGGGCTTGCTTATGGCATTGTGTGTGAGTATAGTGTGTTACTTTTTTTTCTAAGTGGCAGATTTTTCATTAATCAAAAAGTATGTACAAGGGAATCAAAATGCATGTGGCCTCACCCCAATCAAGTTTGTTGACCAATGATATTACCATGGACTGAGTTGCCTTCTTAAGGTGGTTTCTTATTGTAGATGGGGCTATGTCTAAATCTCAAGTTAGTTTAATAGAATAAATTACATTTAGTTGTAATTATTGATCCAAAGGGTTGCTTTCATAACTTTTGAGACGCTTCTACCACATTGCAATATCTGAAATAAACTAATCACCACTTGCTTGTGTTCATCGAAAACAATTCAATCCAAAAGACAACTGTATTTAAAATCAAGTTGAATACCCCAATGCTCATTGGCCCACACCACCAACCTTCCTAAATTTATCTCCTTACTTGTGTTTGTGGGGTTCAATCTCATCCCCACCATAAATCATCTACTCCACCATTATGTACACATACATAACTCTAAAAAGAACATGCCAAGCTTAACCATTTTACATAAATCATTTATTCCCCCATTATGTACACATACATATTTCCTAAAAAAAACATGGTAAACTTAACTATTTTACATAAATCATTTACTCTACCATTATATACACATACATATATATATATAAAAAAACATGCCAAACTTAACCATTTTCATGCTTAGAAAAGAAATTCAAAACATTGTTAGATTTTAACCATAAAATATACATATTTCTAATCATATTTAATTATAGCTTCAATACGGGTCATTACACCTTTACCTTTGGTAACAATGCAATTTCTCCGTGATAATACCAGTGGTCCCTCTCCCAAAAACTCTAGAGGCTAGTAGTTGGAATACATGGTGGTAGTCACCTCATCGAGTTTCATGCTAGTGAGGTGTCACTAGATCAACGTTTTGTAGGACTAAGGGAAGGAATCGATGGTATCTAGCATCACGAGGGAGTTATGGAGAACAACCCCTCCCTATCGTGCCATATCACCCGCATTCTCACTTCCCCTCCTTCCAAGCGAGCTCTACAACCCTCTTGACTACAACCCTGCATCATTCTTTGTTTGATAACTAAATTCTCTGCCACAACAAAGCAACAATGGATCTCCACACTTGTTCCCTTTATTTTTGAGGTCACGGCTAGTGAATTCCACCACAAGTTCCTTTCATTCTTTTACGTAGTCAATATTTTATAAGAAATCCTTTTAACCTTTTCTATTATGGCCACTTTCATATTACTCCTATTCTCTTTGAACTTTGGAACCTAGGTAAGCCTAAACAGGGTTTGGATGAGTCAATATCCCATGGTAGTTCTCCTCGGCTTCAGCTGGAGCACTGGAACACCTTCGAGTTTCTACCAGTGAACTAGATAGCACACTATTTATATTCATCAATTTTCGTAGAATATTAATTTTTCTCTTCATTATTTTTATTTTTTATTCTGGTTATAGGGAAAGAGTTCTCTTTATTTCCTAGGTCATAGCTAGTGAATTCTACCACAGGTTCCCTTCATTCTTTCATACAGTCAATATTTTATATGAAATCCATTTAACCTTTTCAGTTATGGTCACTTTCGTTTTACTCCTATTCTCTTTGAACTTTGACACCTAGGTAAGTCCGACCAGGGTTTGGATGAGTCAATATTCCATGGTAGTTCTCCTTGGCTACAGTTGGAGCACCTTCAAATTTATGCCAGCAAACTAGGTAACACACTATTTATATTCATCAGTTTCTATAGAATAATAATTTTTCTCTTCATTATTCTTATTCACTATTCTAGTTATATGGACAGAGTTCCCTTTATTCCTAAGTCACAGCTAGTGAATTATACCACAAGTCCCCTTAATTCTTTTACACAGTCAATATTTTATGAGAAATCCTTTTAACCTTTACAGTTATGGTCACTTTCATTTTACTCCTATTCTCTTTGAACTTTGGCACCTAGGTAAGCCTAACCAGGGTTTGGACATGTCCATATTCACCTCTATTCTTCATGTCATAGGCATAGTCACAAATTAGAGACCTCGGGATGCATGCTTTCTCTTAGAATTCTTTCTGGTGTTATGTTTGTGTGAAGTCAAAAGGGCCTCATTCCTTTTTGAAATGTCATTCTGGTCGAGCACACCATAGTGAGAATTGAGGAATTGGAGCTATGGGAGCTCATGGGTTAGCCATGGTTTCATTGTAAATATGGGAATAAATGAGGTTTCCATTGAAACGGATAATATTTTCCTATGTTTTCTTTCATCTAGTGAGTGTAGAAATGTATCCCTAATAGACATTGTCAATTGTTAGGATTTTGTAATCAACAACTGAATAGAGTGGCAGTATAGGATGTTGTCTACTCCTACTAGCTTTTGTCTCAAAAATTATTTATGAGAGTGCGTTAAGAAATCTACCCTAAAAGTTGTATTGCATAGAGAAAACTATGCATAAATAGGTTTCCTGACTTTGTTGCTTGTCCTGGATAATAATACTTTCAACTATTGATAATGTCAGCAGAGGTGGCTGTCACATCAACCAATCAATGAAATGAAATGTAATGCCTAGTTGCTTATATTCAAGACAGAACAAGAAACATCCAAGTGGCAATAGAAATACAACAAATTGATGAAATAAATTCCCTTAGAATGAGCTATTACTGATCATAAGTAATTTCCAAAATTAGGAGGCATATGTAATACAATGGGCTGAGGGATGTCTTTATATACACAATTGGTAGGATTGGAGAAGTTTCTTGAATTGGTAATTTACGTAGTAAAAAGTGTCTATGTTTTTTTCACACATTTTCATATTTCTATTGATGTAATAATTAAAGAAATATTCTAGTAATATAGAATATAGCTCACCAGTTCAAGGCCTCCAATGAATCATTCCTAAATCCTCTATCCTAGAAGAAAGTTACCGTGTCACAAATATATTGTCATCTATGGGCACCAGCCATATTTCTTTGCTTCCCTCACCTTTATAAACCATAGACAATGCATTACCTTGGGTTATCGAGGACAATTTATTACTGTGCTAGCATTGTAAAGATAATGAAAGCTCAAGACTAACTGGGCATGATCTACAAACAAGTCTAGTAAAAAAGTTTCAAGTTAAAATAATCTTGTTGTTCAGCATGGGATGATATATTTGTTGAATCTAAGTAAGCTTGTTGAAGAGTGTTTTACTTTGAATTTTGTTATATGTTCTATATGTTCGTGCGAAATGTTTTGTTATGTTGATCGGTTTTGCATAATCACTTTGTAAATGAAACAAAAAAGAATTTGCTTTACCCGTGTCATGTGGTGAACAAAATAAAACCAGATTTTAGTAATGCTAAATTTCATACCCAAAAGCATGTGAATTTTTCGAGGCAACAATTTATGATTTGGATATCATATGCTTTTTGTAGGGTCTCCTGGGAATGCAAGGAGGTCATATGGAAGGCAACCATGTTTCTATATGAAGACATCAGGTGAGTGGACCATCATATGAAAGACAACCATGTTTCTTCCATATACAAAATATATGTTATTTGCTAGAGTTTGAAATCCTTGTGACCTTATAATGGTTAAATGTAGTTTTCTTCCTTTATGATAAAGTATTTTTTATTCATCTGATAAAAATTTTGATCATTACCTTATTACTGTTAATAACATGTAAATTTTTCTCATTTTGTGCAGTAGAAATAAAAGTTTAATCAAGCAATTCATTTTAGGCAAAATCCTTTGCTACATAGCTTACTTTCTTTCTATCAAGTATTTTGAATGCCTTTTAGATAACACCATTTTTATTTAATGGGTTTTTTTTCTAATGCTAGCTTTATGAAGGTTTCACATTCAAGTTTCATAGATTACTTTCATTGTAGTCTTCCCTTTGACTTCTCCATAACCCTTTCTCCCATATTCTTATTGAAGGTTATCTATAAAATCATACTTCATAATATGATATGGCTTACCTGTTTTTTCTCTCCATTGTCTCTTATATTAAGGGTCTCATCTAACTACCATAATAGGTATTTTGATACCATTTTTGTTTTTTCATGTCTTCTTCAATTAAAAATTGTCTACTTGATTTAGGCTATTTCCCACATCCTCTTTATTTATGCCCACGTGTATTGCTGTATATTTTTTCATCCATATTTAGTGGATGAAAATAGAGACATAATAGATCTGGATCTGCACCCCATTTCTTATATTCTCATATCGTAATCACATGCCAAGTTTCTTATCCCCTTATACTATATCCTAACATACATAATCAACACTAAATTGCCTCTCTAACAATCTGTATATGAGGACTTAAAAAAAATGAGATGCACCCCAAATTATGTACCCTAGAACATATACATTCATATTCTTGATCCTTCCAGTCTCTCGCATCTCATGGGCTCTCACTAACAGTCCTCACAACTCCGCAAAATTAATCCCTCCTTAATTCTCTATTACAGACATATTCTAGAGAGGTCCTTCACATTCAACCTCTTATCATCTACTTCCCTCCTACAAAGGGATTTCACATTCAACTTCTTATCATCACCTTCCCTCCTGCCCAAGGAATTCCCCCAGGATGTGAAAATACAGAGCAACTTCCTGCCCTTCACTGGTTCCTACTCTTCATGTATTCAATCAAGGGGCTCCCTCATCCAACAGAAGATTGGTTCAACCATTAGAAGAATATATCAGATGGGTTCCACCCTCCTATTTTCATTATCAGCAATTTCTTCCTTGGATGAACTCAGAACACAACTACCAAGATCAACATACCCAGGATAGTATTCTACCCCATCACTACTTTTTCTTCTTCTGTCATTCATGCCCTCTAGAAATACATGCCACATGAACAAGTATTAGTAGAGAATGATGCAATCCATATTCTTGATCTACCTCACCCTATTAGTTTTCCCTGGTATCAAATCCCCCCCATTCTCTGTAGGCACAAGAATTCAAATAGTTTCATTAAATTTGTGAGATATAACATGGATTTGAATGTGGGAAGTTGGGGTACCCTTATCAATACTTTCCATGATCTAGAAGTCAATTATATATATATATCATCTACGCAAGGTTGTTATTGGTAGGCCTGTTTGGTCTGTAGATCCTTTGCTTCCTCCTGATGTTTTCGAGTTGGGGTGGGGAACAAACATGATTGAGAGAGGGAAACCCACTTTAATAAAAGAATCAATATGTATACAATGGTTGGATTCTCAGAAGGAGAAATATGTTATCTATTTTTTATTTGCTAGCAGAAACTTTGTCTCAAATAAATAAATAGAGGAGATGGCAGCAAGGCTGGAGGCAAGTGAAGATTCCTTCATCTAGGTCATCAAGGATCCACCTTAGTATGCTTGCTAACAAATATGGCATGCTTCCATAAGGTTTGGAAGAGAGAAAGAAGGGTAGAGGCTTTGTAATCAAGGGTTGGGCACCTCATCTCTTGGTCCTCTCACACCCCTCTATTGTAGGTTTTCCTAACCACTGTGGGTGGAATTCTACCCTCGTTAGCATCACAATGGGAGTCCCAATGATAACGTGTCCCATAACTACAGATAAATACTATATTGATGCATTATTATTTGATTATCTCAAGGTGAGAATCACGTTTTGTGAAGGTGACACCACAGTTCCCAATAGACATGACTTGATAACTGCAATGAAACAACTTATCTGAAGAGAAGGAGATGACATGAAAAGGGTAGAGGAGCTGAGCAAGGAAGTGAAACTAGTAGTGCAAGCAGGTGGGTCCATATCTCATTCCATGTAGATAGAGCTTGTTTTAATCTTGTCCCGGGATTATGCTAATATCATCTTTTTGGATAGGGACTTTTGCTACCCATATTTTCAATAAAATCCATATTTATTCAATTGTCATTTTATAGAAAGGAATATTTCAAAACATAGGAGGGATGGCTCATAAATCTATGAAAAAATTATAACTGATTTAGTATTTTGTGATTTGAAATATGAATGATTACGACCAATCTTTCTAGTTTTAAAAAATGGAGTCAAAAACAATTGTTCAAAAAAATCATTTTGTTTTTAGAAAAAAGTAGAGGATTCATTTAAGGATTCTACAGTTTGGAATCTGCTTAGAAAAATAATATCAATCACTTCAAAAGTTGAGGCTATACAGAATTCTTTGATAGGCATGTAGAAGACATGTCGTGTTTTAAGTAATTTACATGTTGAGCTCATGAAAAAGTAGGATACATGGCCATGTGTGATAGAACTTGATCATATTCCTTGAAGAGGTGATGTTTTAAAAATGTTGTCTTTCACTTTTTATATTTTCTTGTGTGAAGCCCTTCTTGGGCAACACCAATTGCATCATAAAGTTGCGTATCTCGAAGAAAGCCAAACTGCTCTCGAGAAATGGCATCTGTGAAAAATAAAAATAAAAAAAAATCTGAAGACTAGAATATTTGAAACAATTTTGTGCATGCAGTTGCACAAAGAGATGATTCTAAATTTTGCAGAGGATTCTATCCTATAGTTCTTTTGGATCATGGCACAATGAACGTCGAATTTAGGCAATTTTCGAAAATACTGGGATCACATTAATACTGATTTGATCAATCTCAATTGTTCTCAAAGTGACAACAACTTGTTACTCCAATGTGGAATTTGAGCTTACAGCTTTTCCAACCACCATCCCCAATCTTTGTTCTTGTAGTCAATGGGCTTCAAGTTTTAAACCTATGTATTTGACCCCACATTGAAAATAAATAACATATATGGAAATAGAGAAGGCCCCTTTGTTATTATTCTTCATTCAAACCATTAAGATGAGTGGTTGATTTGGAAGTTTATTCCATCTCTAAGCTCATATTGCAACTGTCGAAAATCTCTCTCAGTTTACTTTCTTTCCAAACAGATCCATTTATAAACAATGAGACATTGTTCACAAATAAAACGTGATTCACGGTAAAAGAGATCCCTATTTTAATTCGGTTTAAACCATTTGATATCTTGGCTTCTATTATAGATATACTTAAGCCCTTAGCTACTAAGAGAAAGAGTAGACACAGAAAATCACTAAAAAAGGAAAATGTTGAATGATTGATCGAAGGAGAAAAGAAAATGATATGCTAGATTTCAAAACATAGGATGATTGTCTTAGATATGTTTGAAGAACTTATAACTGATTTAGTATTTTATAATTTGAAATATGAATGATTACACCATCATAGGCCTATCATTATAGTTTCAAAGAAAGTAGAGTCAAAAGTAGTTGTTCAAAAAATATCATTTTATTTTTAGAAAAAGCAGAGGATTCATTTTGATTTTACAAAAGATACAATATGGTTTATTCTGATAGATCTTGCATAGGATGGGTTCTTGCAGAGGATTATGGTTTTCCATTAATTTGATAAGTATGCAATATGGGTTCTTCTCATAGATCTTAAAAAAATTTTCAGGTTGGACTAAGGCCTTGGAGAAACATACTCATGTCCAACATGTAGAAGGCCATTGTTCACAGGTACCTTTAGGACAACTACAAATTCCACTGTTGGGCATCAGATGGTCAAAGGTGAAAAGCTGGTCAAGCATATAAATGCAGAAGCTAATGCATATTCTCAAAATCAGTGTGAAAATATCTTAGCCGCAGGCCGATTTAGTACTCAACAATGGAATTATGCTAGCATGGGCATGTTGAGGTGTGTGCTCTTTTATGTTTCAAAATGAACTGATTTTATCTTGGGTTAATTTCGATAGCTTGTTATGTTTGAAATCGACATTTTTGACAATTAACATAACTCATTCTAATTTCATTGCATATTTCTTCAATGGTCATTTCTATTATGTTTACTTCTAGAAATGCCCCAATTGGATGTGTTATGTAAAGTGATGGACCCATACTAGAGAAGTGTTAATTTTAAGTATGTGTTAATTTCAGGTATGCTCTATGCTGAGAGAAAATTTACTTTAATTTTCCATATTAGCTCAATATCAATAATAGATTCGCATTCAGATTTACATGATAGTAAAATGCAGATAGAACATAAACATAAATTGCAGAAAACAAGCCAAGACAAGAGGAGAAGAGATGTGGCACTAGCCAGGGACAAACCCCAATGTGGGGAAACCCTCGATCAATTTTTCTTATGTATTTTTCAATAGTTCAGTAGAGAGAGATCGTACATATACGTCAGAATTCAACACTTTGAATTGACAAGATAAGATCAAAGATATTCACCATGAACATAACCTAATGAGGTAGCTGATTTGATATCAGGTGAAAGCATACTGCTTCAACTGAACCTCCAAGGTGACTCCTTCACCATGTTGTACCCATCATTGTGTTGTACCTCATCATCATGTTTCACCTGAGACTCTGTTGCACCCAATCACTGAGCTGCTCTCATCACTATGATACTCCCATCACTAAGTAGTACCACATCATCATGTTGTACTCATCATCAAGTAGTTGTTGCAATGCATCAAGATGATGGCATATATACATGCCCATCACCACCATGTTGTACCATTGTGATGCACTCTACTGCATTCATGCTTCCCACAATAATCACTACATTTATCATGTAGCATCCATCCAAGTATGTTGCATCTAAACATGTTGTTAATACAACAATGTTGATGTTGAAAATACAACCATGCTGCATCTTATTACATCATGGGATGCAGCATACCGTCCATTGTGTTTCACTATACTTTCATTGTGTTCAATCCTCTATGTTTCTGGATATGGCCTATGGCCTAGCCCAACAACAAGTAAGGTTGAGTTATTTTTACCCTTGAACAACAGTGTCTTCCTTTTATTATTGCATAGTCATGATGGCTGAGACATGCCTCTCCATGGACTAGATGTCCCTAGAATGATTGAACTATCATCATCAAGTGATGTACCCCTACCATTTGGACACTCCTTCACATAATCGCCGAACTTATTGCAAGAAAGGCATCTACCTTTCCTTCCACCCTTAGATTTGGACTTCCCATTGAAGTGATCTTTAGGTAGGTCATCAGATGCTTCCATTATGCCACTCAGATAATGTTATCTTCTTCGACTTCACCCTTGGTGAATTTGAAGAGGGATGACGAACTCATTGAGCATTGTTTCCTTCCAACTACCTTCAGTGATTACTCCTTGACTCTTGTCTGGGATTTGTCTTCACCTCACCTCTGATACCATGGTAATTTTAGGTTTGTTCTATGTTGAGAGAAAATTTACTTCAATTTTCCATATTAGCTCAATATCAATTCTAGATTAGCAATCAAATTTACCCCGATAGTAAAATGCAAATAGAACATAAACATAAATCATAGAAAACAAGCCAAGACAATGGGGCACAAGATGTAGCGCTAGCCAGGAAAAACCCCAATGTGGGAAAACCCTTGATCAATTCTTCTTATGTGTTCTTCAATAGTTCAACAGAGAGAGAGATAGTACATATACATCAGAAGTCAACACTTTGACTTGACAAGATAAGGGAGGAGATATTCACCATGAAGATAACATAATGAGGTAGCTGATCTGATTTTAGGTGAATGCGTACTAATTCAATGGAAGCTCCAAGGTGACTCCAACACCATGTTGCACCCATCACTATGCTACACCTCATCATCATGTTTCACCTGACATTGTGCTGCACCCAATCATTGAGTTTCTCTCATCACTATGTTTTTGCCATCACTGAGCAACTTGACAACATCATGTTTTACTCATCATCAACTAGGCGTTGCAATGCATCGAGATGCTGCTATATCTACATGCCCATCATCACCATTCTATACCATTGTGTTGCACTGTACTATATCCATGCTGCCCTCAACAATCACTACATTTATCATACACCATCCATCCAAGTATGATGCATCTAAATATACTGTTAATACAACCCTATTGATGTTGGCAATACAACCATGTTGCATTTTATCACATCATGTGTTGCACCATACTGTCCATTGTGCTACACTATACGTTCATTGTGTTCAGTCCTCTATGCTGCTGGCTATGGCCTACAGACTAGCCCAACAGCAAGTAAGATTGAGTTATCTTTACCCTTGAACAATAGTGTCTACCTCCTATTGTTTTATAGTCATGATGGCTGAGACAGGGCTCTCCATGCATTGCATTATGCCTATTATTTCTCTGTTGTTATGACACCACTAGGAAAATGTTTAGGCAACGTCTGGTTACACGCTTTGATAACTAGAGATCTCCTCGGACTGCATCAAACTCTTCTCATTATCTGTTTCTAGGTAAAGACTATTGTACTCTCAATAGGACTGCAGCTAGGGCTTACACTCAAAGTAGTTAGGGCACATGAAAAACCCTCCTCAAACTGCGGCCTAGAACAACATATGAGGGATCTCTTTTAAGGCCTAGATAAGGTAGTGTGTAGATATTTTATGGACAACATCTAGGCCTTCAACATGACTGCATTTTAGAACAACTTCACCATGACTCTGTTTTAGGGAAACTTCACCATGACTGTGTTTTAAAACAACTTCACCATCACTGCGTTTTAGAGTAGGTTCACCATGACTGCATTTGAGGGCAGCTTCACCATGACAACATTTTAGGGCAGCTTCACCATGACAACATTTAGACTTCCTGCATTAACTGCATATTAGGGCAGCATTAGAAGCTACGCCATATTCTTTTAGGGCTGCATAGATCCTTCTTTCCTATGTCAGCTTTTAGATCTAGTGCATCTCTTCATTAGGGCAGTGTTGTCTCCTAGGATCTCTCC
This sequence comes from Pinus taeda, assembly GCA_000404065.3. NCBI lineage: Eukaryota > Viridiplantae > Streptophyta > Pinopsida > Pinales > Pinaceae > Pinus > Pinus taeda. The sequence continues at coordinate 73,761 of APFE030640547.1, forward strand.
TCCCACCAAAACCCACAGAAAAGTGGATAGGAAGAGACCACAAGAAGAGTGTGTGTTCAAATAACTCGAAAGCCACCTCTTTTTATACTAAAACGTTGAGCACTAGTGGGGGAAATTTGGTTGTTGGCCAACCTTGATGAATTGTCCCATAACACAAATAAATTCATATCTCCATGAATACATGTCAGAATCGGATGATATTTAGATCAATCCTACACTTCTCAATGATAGGAATCCAAGAAAAATATTAGCTTCCATGAATAAGTAAACCCACATGGAGATTCACCCTAGTTGCCAATTTTAACAAGAAGGTTATAATAGGTACCTCAATGGTCTTAAATTGATTTCATGTTCTGTTTTGTTTCAGTCCTTGTCTAACATTCCATAGTTTTAAAATATTAATAGTGTCATAGTTGATGGATAACTATGGTATTTTTAATAATATCTCATTTATGGATAAATAAAAATGAACTTGGATCATGTTTTCATTAGGCTCTGACTCTACCCCTAGGCTTTTATTTTCCATGTGGTTGTCTAAATGTACGATTTATGGTACCTTATTGTCTGAATAATCTTTTGGAGCTTTCCAAGTGTAATCATTACTAATTCAGTTATATATCTCCAATGCATATCTGTATGTTATGGTATCTAAATAATCGTATACATAAAGTGGTAGACAGTAATAAATCAAACACAGTGAGATGTTTTGTGACTTCTTTTGCAAAGTTCACATCTCTGCACTCTATTGCTGACACTAAGAAAAAAGATATTGATGAAGTCAAGGTTAGTAGCAATCATCTTCTTGTATATCATCTTTAGAAATTGTGAATTTTATTTCAGAAAGGAGTTTGGAATGGAGAGAAAGGGTTAAATCTGATCTTCAAGTGTTTAGGGAAATTCATCCATGTCATGGAAAAAAAAATTTGAGGCTCATTCATTCATGCAAAGTAGTCAACTTTTAAAATTACTTCAGCGTAGATGAGATAACATGAAGCATACACATCTTGATATAATTTCTAAATCTGTTCAATGTTGTTGGTTTATAGATGCAATTGTATGCATTTGGCTTGATTAACTATCTTACAAATTAAGTACGCTTTATGGAATCATTGTGCACCTTTTGTTTCTACGAGTGAGTATGCATAATATCATTGATGTGAATGATAAGCGAAAGACTTTAGTGGACTAATTGACTATATTGATAAGAAATCCATAGACGCATGGAGAACATGATGGCCTGATCCTAGAGGCCACCAAGCAGATCAAGCGAAAAGATTTTTATCATAAATTTAAAAATTCACTAGTGTTTCCTTCCCTTAGGAGTTTGTTTCATGGTGTTCACTACATCTTTTTTTCACCCATAAGGTTCACATCAAGATTCTACTATGAGATTAGTACAGAAGTTGCTTCATTGTCTAATGTACACATGGTGAATGCGTAACTGGATAGTCTAGAAACCACTATGGAATTGGCCTTCCTATAGATGTTATACTAAATATTACATTTTTCCACAGAAGGATATAGGAAAGGTGTTTCTTATACACCACATGAAAGAAATCATTCCCATAGTTTAGAAGCATTGAGCCATCTTACCAAACATGGATATTTTACACTACAATGATTGTGATCTTTATGTAATCCCCCCCACACTCCAATAAAGGTGGGTGGTTACTATGTTGATGCAATTTCCAAGAATCACTATGATGATGTTATTCATAGGGAGAATGCACTAAAGTTCTGATTACAAGTGTGAAATATAATTCTATTATTAACATTTCTATTAGTGGACACTTGATTTCATAGGAAATGGGAACTCAGGCTGTGAGACAGGCTTTGATTCTCATTAATTTTCATTGGAGGATTTCCATAATTCAAGTGAAACAATCACAAAAGTGACAAAAAAAACTATTTCATGCCTTTGGTTGGAAAATTGTTGATATAATCAGTTGTAGCACACTTTTTCTGGGCCTTTAAGGATAATGGTTACCACTTGCTTTTCCTTAGTGCTCGTGGAATTTCTCAGGCATATCTTTCAAGATAGTTCCTTGTCAATGATATGAAGGATGGTAAGACTGGACCTGATGGTCGTCTTCTGATCCCTCCACATGGGTTATTCCAATCCCTATATTGAGAAGTAATATGAAGGGATTCTCGTGAGTTCAAGGTTTCTTGCATTCGTTTCTAGAAGCTTATTTGAGTCTTGAATAAATTAAGGGGTTATCACCTAGATTGAACCTCAAGCTGAAGGGAGGCAAGCCAGGGCAACCACAACCCACACTTAGCTATATAGCTAGCCATACTAGGCCGAGAGAGGGCTCACTCCATAAGGATCTCAACCAAAATGACTGGATTGGGTAAAGGATATTTGGATAGGTATCGTAGCATGAAATTTTTTTTTGGATTTTGAATGGGTTTCGTCGGATCAGGAGGAGCTAGACAGTTTAGGTCTAGGGAGTTCGGTCAGAATTGCAGGGTGTTCAATGGTGCAAGGTAGCCATTGACTTTAGAATTCAAGGGATTGATGGGGTGAGATGTTTTAGACTGGTGAGAAGTTAATAAGGGCATGTGAAAACCATGGATCCCTCCTAGAATGCTGGAAAACATGAAATGGTGAATGGTTTCCCAAGGGAGAGCATTGGTGTAATGAATTCCACCTATAAACTTGAAAACATTCAAATAGAAGCAATGAAATGATTAATGGCATACATTACACACATTAACACATGATCACTAAAGAATAAACTTTACTAAAGCTCATACCACATCGATCCCATAAAAATAGTTGCAATTCTTATTAATCTCCTGCCAAACTACTTACAAATAGAGTATAATCAAGGTCTGAGCATCCAGCTAAGTCCAACCCCTTATGAAGAGAAACAAGAAGAATATAGAGACATGATTTCAACCTCCTCCCATTCTCAAGGGTCGAATCCCTAATATGAGGAGCTAATATAACTAATACTGAACAAGAAGCAGGAATGTAGTCATCATCAACAACTTGCCTCTAAAAGTGAAAAAATGATTCATTTGAGCTCAAACTAACTTCTAAAGCAATGAATCTACCCTCTATCACTATTTATCTATCATAATTACATGCCAAGTCATAATTTATAATAGTAAATCATCCACCATGAGAGAGAATCCATGATTATAGTAAAAAAACTGGAAAAATAGCAACCTTGAGCAAAACTGCCAAAAGCGCAATGCCAATGTTTGGTCCCTTTTGGAGGCCTTCATGGCATCCAAATTGAGCCCATGATAGCTCATTGGAAACTTATCCACCTCCACTTTCAAAGCCACCTAGAATTTTTGAATTTGAAGCTCATTTGACCCCTCAAAACATGATTCTCCGTAGACTTCTTTTATGTGTCCAAAAAGTGGCAGAAGTCATTTTTAGGGTGTTTTTTGACCTTTTGGTGAATCATTTCTGCCCCAAAAAAATTGAAACTTACTAGGGTGCATGATCTCATTTCTCTGGATTAAAAAATACAAACAATTTCTTTATTAGGTGCCCCTACGCTTATAGGCAGTTTTTCTGTGTATTAAATTCCAAAATTTTCGAATGACAAAATTTGCTCCAAATTTTCCCAAAATTGGTTAGAAGCGCCATCATCATGTGGTTTGATGAGCCAAGGAAGCTTCAACCAACATCCTAAGTCTATCCTCCTCCCTTGTGTGGTTTTCTTTGTTGCCTAGCTCCATCTGCTGAGGTGTCACTACTTGTGTTTTCCTCCTCGTCATAGTCTCTGTCTTCTTGGTCCATGTTTTCAAGGATGAGGTGTATGAAGGGAATAAGTGAAAGTGTTTTTAGGAATGAGTGGATGGGAAATGGCTTGATGGGATTAAATGAATGAGGGAGTAGTAAATGATATGGTTGTCTTGTTTGCTTGAGAATTTTCTCTTGGGGAAGAGGGACAAAGGGAAAGTGAATGATATGGAATAGGGGTAAAGGGAAAAAGAGACAAGGTGATGGGGGAATAGCGATAGGTGAATTTAGATCTGTAGGGATAGGTGGTAGGATGAACAATGTGGATTTAGGATTTTAGGCATCATTAGGTAGATTTTAGGGTTTCATATTAAACATGGAAAATGATGCTTAAACATTGGATTTGCAAACGAAATCTAAAGTGAGGGATGTCCACTTACTTGTAATGATGGAAGGAAAGAGAAATTTAGAGTTTGTTTAAAAGTTTGAAAGTTTTTCAGCTCTCCTGCCAAAAGTGCAGTGCCACCACTCAGAAGTGCAGCACCAGGCCAAAAGTGTAGTACCTTTGTTAATTTACACTGTGAAATGCTGCAAAAAGCGTAGTACTAGGCGAAAAGCCTAGCTCCAGTCTCCAAAAACGTAGCACCAATTCAACGAAAATTTTGACTACCTTCCTGATCTCTGAATTAGGCATGGAGTAGCACACTTGAAATCTTGTTGAGTCTACTTTCTAGAACATATTTAATTTTCCAATTTGGAGCTCATTTTCCATGTCAAAAGCTCAATCGCCAAATACTGGTCAAAATGTGCAGAATGAGACTGCGAAAATGCCGAGTGTTGTTTCATTGAACTTTTGGAGGTCTTCCTCAACTCCAAATTGAGCACATGATAGTTCATTGGAAATCTCTCTATGTCTAGTTATCATTTGACTCATCAATCAAGTCATTTGGTCACCCTAGCTAGGCGAAAACTTGATTTTTCCAAGGTCACTCTAGAAGTCCAGCGACTCTCTTGTAGGAACTATATTTTTGACATTTCTCTGAAACCATGAAACCTGTGTAAAAAGTGAAGGACCTTTTCTTCCTTGGCCTATTATGGACGAAAACCTCTCTCATATTTTCCAAATTCTTCCTTGTTTGGTATAAAACATAGTTTTAAAAAAAACCGGCCCTATGTGTGGCAAATGATTTGTCCCTTAGAATGACTTATTGAAAAACGATGGAGACATGATGTGTATGAGTTGGAATGGCCTCATACTCGCTGAAATGAACTCCCTTATGCCTCATATACTTAGATGTATCTGATTCCATAGCCAACCCTAGCTAAATGGCTGAGGAAATTACGGTTTAGTTCTTGTGCAAAATGATGATTTGGACACCCTTGGGAAAAAACAACTCCCTTTGGCGTGCACTTAACCCTTTGAAACTATAGCTTTTCACTTGAATATTTCTTTTGAAAAATTTATCTTTTGATGGTCTGGCATCTTTGGAACACTGAGTTAACAGCCTGGGATGGTGAAATTATTACATTTGAAAGACATAAAATTACATAATGAAATAAAATTTTCTCTTTACAAATCATCTTCACATGGTGAAGGGATGCTATTTGATCACCCTTTACATGCTGGTCTTATGGAATGGAATTTAACCTTGGCAACCCTAATGACCTAATGAAACCTTGGAAAACCCTAAAAACCTAATGAGACCTTGAAGGACTTAATTTCAAGATGTCATAATGACTTGATGACTAATATAAATGGCATGATAAAAATAACTTTATGGATGATGTACAATCAACAAGATATGAAACTATGTTAGCAAGTAATCACATTTAGGGAAGAACGATGTTTTTGGACTAGGACTACCATCAATAACTAATTTTTTGCATGACCTAGTGGAATGATAAAAAAAATTCTGAATTGCACCCTTAAAATGATAGGAAAAGAGGAATTTTGACCACTGATGGTAGGATCCAAATACTGACACTAACATTAGCCTTATTAGGGATGAAAACTCCTTGGAGTTGTCAAGAACACCTTAGACCAAGTGCCTAACCATGTGGGTCAATACGGTAAAAAAATTAAATTGAAATGCATGACTGAAAATTGACGACTTGATGACACAAACTGACTTTTACTCAACTAAAAACTGAATCAATACTAAAACACAACTGACAAACTAGAAAAAAATGCTCAAAAAGGAGCTTATTCAATAAATCCTACTCTAACTGTTCCATTCATCACTTGATCAAGTGAAATGAAACAAGCAATGCAACCAAGTAAGCATTCTAGCTACTGTTTGAATTCTCTACAAGTGCTTGTTTATGAGTAAGAAGAAAGAAATACTAAAATGCAAATCCCATGAAAACTTGTAAACAGATCCAAATTTTCCCAGATTGAATAATATGGATTCTCCATCAGACTCAAAAAATATTGCATGAGTATCTTGAAATTCATGTGCATTGGGACTTAGCTCATCCAATGGATTATTTTTCTTCTCTCCATACCATGAATGCAAACATTCATCAAAATTTTGTGACGACACTCCCACTGAAAATGACAAAGAAATCAGCTGTCGGATTAAGTTTGTATCAATACTTTTTTCGAGCTCAAAGTTAGCTAATGGATAAGGACTTTGACTACACACATTATCCAACACATCAACTATTGGATCATGAAAAACTTGAAAAGACTGTTGCAACCCATTTTCTATTGGTTCCAATGAGATTGCATGATTTTCTACAGGCTCCTCATTTGAAGATATACTATGTAAAAATCCCTTAAAAAAATGAAATGATTCAAAACATAACGGTACAGAATCATCTTGCATCATTTGATCATATGTTCAATCTTCCAAGTCTTTATCTACAACCTGACATTCAATGGTATTTGGGGGCTAAAAATCTAGATATCAGAAGTCTTGAACAAGGATTTCATTTTCCTCGAGATGGTCAAGACCAAAATCATCCACGATTGATTTCCAATTGCACGAATGTTGTCCCTGATGAACTGAAACAAAGTAAAACAAAGAGGCAAAGAGCCTTCACTTACTTCAAAATTTTCTGCACTTTCCTCCTCACTTCCGTAACTGTTATGCATTGGTTGATCACTGTATTCAAGCTATTGAAATTAAACTTCCTCTTTCCACAAACCAGCTACGAATTTGTCTACAAGACTGGCTTCTGTTTGGAGAACATAATTTTTAGGATTCCAAGAATCTCTCCTAGGTTGTAGCTCAGAGATGGCTGGTAACATATAAATTAAACTATTGTTGAAGGTTTAATGGAAGGAATGATGGTTTGGTTCAAGTCAGATAACCACTTCTACTTTCTTTCACTCCAGACATGCATGAACACCCTTAGACTACAAGGCTTTCGACCACCAATGCTCACAGTTTAGATATTAGGTGAATATGCAGAATACTAACCACACCTGTAAATACACAAGACCATGTGATGGTCGGCTAAAACTAGTGCAGAAACCTGCAAATCTAACCAATTAATGTAAAGACAGGATGACAACTCGCCTACATTAGATAGAAAGAAACCTAAGCAAACTATTCAGTGAGGCATTCAAGATTCTAGCACAGAGATAAGATGATAGTTATCTAGTATTAAACATGAAGAGATCAAGAACACAACATATCAGGTACAAGCTTAGAATAGAGGAAAAAGGACAGTGAGCAGTTAACAATAGAAGAAGCTTGTATTTGCTGAAAATGAAGATGAGACGCTGGAAGTGACAAAATGTCTACAATCTCTAGAAGTTGAACCTTACATCAAATGCCAACATTGATTACATCTTGCTCCTAGATATTTATAAGTTTTCATTAAAATGGCACTTGGCCATTTGGGTATGGAGGGGTCTTAATTGACCACCAACTACATTTAGTTGTCTAATAAAGTCTTTAAATGAGGTTGCTTGCTTTACTTTGTAAATCTGATCTGCACAACTATTGTGTTGTCCTTTAGGTGGTTGGAGTGCTCGTACTGGTGGAGTCCATGACTGATAAATTCAGTTACAGAGTCGTGTTATGTCCTTTTATCCTCTGGCCATGATTTATGTTAAACATGGTTGTTCGCGATCTTACTGTAACCGATCCTGGTAGAGCTAGTCATTTCCTTCTTTGGGAAACATAATGGTCATAGGAAGTGGAATGCATGGGTGAGTGGACAATTTTGGGTGGGCAAGAAGAATGATCATCAGATCGGGGAGATGAATGGCAGAGATGGTTTAACGAAAGCTATAGACCAAGCTGGGAATGGGGTGCATCAGCGTCGTTGGATCATCAGTGGACAGATTAGACAGTCATTGGGCGACGGATTTTCACAGGTGTTTAACATGAGAGAGTAGTTTGGCTGGGTAGTAATAGTTTTCATCACACTGCTTTTGGGCGATAAGTGGTAAATTCCTGGGGTCGAGCGATTCCACTCAATGGTTGACATGTATTAGTGGATGAGAGAAAAAAAAACATCTCTGATCACGTGCTATCTCTCGATCAAGTTTCCTACGTGATGTATGCGAAGTCTGTCAAATCTGGCAGAGATGATCTCACGGTGGAAATTGGTCAAGTGGGTCACCTTTATCAGGTTCGATGTGGGCCGTTAGATTGTCGAGGAATGATCGACAGCGAGAAAGTGATGAGGGTTTTGTTGGATACCTATACCAATAGGTTTCATATTTCATGGTTGGCAAATTCAAATGCCAAATAGGCTCTGCTTTGTTGATACAAAGATCCCATATTTCCAAGAGAAGACAAGGTGTGTACATAGCATCATGTTTACTAAATTTTGATGGATGGTCCAACAGTCTAATCGGGATCATGCCATGTTTCAATTTTGTGTTGTATAATAGAGAAAGAAGTATGTCCAAACTGTTTAATCTTGGCAGACCAATAGTTAGGCAGAGAAACTAAGGTTCCCAACTGCTTAATTTGGGCCTTGGAAGCAATAAAGGTAGTGCTACATAGACAATCAAAAGAAAAAGCCAATGGAAAAGAAAAGGCACATAAGGGTCTGCAAGTCCAAGTGCACCCTCCAAGAAGAAACAAAAAATGCTAGACAAGTAGATGGGTAGGTAGATGGGGTTGCAGAAGTGGTATTCCTTTCAAACTGAATCTTGCTGGTCAAGATAAGGAAAAAAACACAATGGAGCATGTCTAACTTCCTTTTTCCCTGTTTTACACACATTACTAACATCCCTACACTAGTTATGTTTATAAAAGAATTCAAGGTTTTATGTTGGTTCTGGTTTCCTTTAAGAGCCACATTTCTTGTCTAAAATTCTTTTCATTTTGATCTACTCATTAAGCTAAGTGGTTTTCAAATAAACTTAGTAATATCACTCCTCATTCACCTTTTCCCTCCATATTAACCCCTAAATTCTATTATCTAAATTCCCTATGTCACCCTTTCCCTACTATTATAACACTATGGTGTATAAACCCCAAGCATTCTATAAATATCCCCCCCCTTGGCATTATAGCCATATGTTCACCACTAGGGAATCAAATTGACATCTGGTCAGTTTAAGAACCCCAAGCCTTACCTCTTTTCCTCCTTCAGAAATCATTTAAACTATTCAACCCTTCATTTGCTACAAAAAACCTTGTAAAAGACCCATTTTCACCCTTAACCTGCTCAAACGGAAAAATTACATGAAAAATCCACTTTTTCCGACTTATCCAAAGTCTTGGAGCTATGCGCGATTTTATAAGAAATGCATTGAAAAACAATACAAATCCGCCAATGTTCCAAAGTCCCGCCGGGCACGAATTTCATGAAAAATAAATATTTTATTGCCCGCCCGACGCTGTATCGTCCGGACAAGTTATTGACCCGTCGACCGTCCGATCGGGTGCCTTTCATCCAACGGCCCACATGCATATCGGACCGGCCCTGACGTCCGTAAATTACCTTCTGATATCTGTCAGAGGGTGACGTAAGGCCTCTGCCACGCGTCACCCCCACAGCGTATCGGAGCCCCCTCTGACAATTCCGCTTCCGTATGGAAGGCGGTGTGATATCATACTGCCTACGGTTTCCGGTCTCCGCCAACCCTCCTTGCCAACGTCACTGCTGGCATCACTGCTACATCATCGCCGCGTTAGCGCCCTCGTCTGCCATTGCTCCACCTGTCTGTCACCTCACCGTCCCTGTGGACCACTCTTAAGTCGCCACGTCACCTGATGACGTAAGCATGACGTCATCCGACCTTGACCCCACGCGATGACGTCATCCAAAAAAAGCGCCAATGTTCCAAATAGTCCATATTTTGGCCAAAATTTCGCGTTTTTTGCACTTTTTGCAAAAACGACTGTTGTGTCTTCTGCATGCATTTTACGTCCAAACTCACGCCAACCTACTGAATTCGACCTGGAGGCCATCGACGTGCCAATCCACCTGCATTTGTGACTAGGACTATCAGTGTACCAGGTATTTATCCATGTCAATCCTCTCTGTGCCTAGTTTTGTCTGTAAATCGCCTAAAGTAACTTAAAACACTGAAAAACATATAACTGACCGGTGAATCCCCTGTGCCTAGTTCCCATTTGCAATTATAAGGTCAAAATTCACCGGCTAAGCCTTGTTTACCAAAGCTTTCGCAAAACCTGCATTCTGTTCGCGCAATCATGAACAGGGAACCCGAACTACACCAAATTATTGTGAAAAAGTCTGTTAAGGACAAGTATTTTCCCTTTTGGTGCTTTGTGCAGTATTTCAATTGCTGCAATTGACCCTTTTGTCCTCTGTTTCTCAATAAATCACCTCTCCTTTCAAGAAACACAATTTTTTGTTACTCTGCACAGTAACACTAATTTACATAGAAGCGGAGTTTTAAAATAACCATGGATACACCAGTAGCACTTGTGGCCCTCAATGTTGCCCCTTTAAATGCCCCTCAGAGAGAATTGGAGTGGCAGGCATTAGCAGATTTGGATTATCAAATCTCAGAGGAATTTCTAATGCAGAGTAAGTTCCACATCCACCTATTAAATGAATTAAAGGCTAAACATGAGGCTGGAACAGATGTATTGGGCATTTGGGATTCATTTCTCCCAATTTTCAAGCTTCCTCAGGTCAATCCATTTCCTAACCTAATTCACCTATGTGTTGATGGTTATGATGCCACTCAGAGAGCTGTGCTTGACCCTTCAGGCTCAGTTGTTTTCTATATTACCCCTGAGGC
>APFE030640560.1:0-21453 GCA_000404065.3 Pinus taeda
TATGTGAGTTACTAGAGTAAGCATATGACTTGGTTGTACATCGTAGCATCATCAACACATTAGGATTCAAAGGGCCAGATATTCAACAGTTCCACAAATCTAGTGCCAGTAGCTTAGACAGTTTTAGTTTTCCTAAATTATTGTAACAGTTAGATAGATTCAGTTTAGAAATTCCTAAAATACATCCTACTCAGTTTTTACTGGAATTTTTGTAAATAACCTATAAATACTTCTCTTTTTGAAGTATCAAGGGTTGATTTTTGCATTCCAGAAAGCTATTGTACTATTTTCATTTGATGGGTTGATCGGTAATAAAAAGGACATTCTTCATAGGATTCATGTGTTGGACTATTTGGCGAAGTGCTTCTCTCACTATCTATGTGTTTATTCCTTTGTTTCCATGCTTATGTTTTCTTAAATCTGAATTATTTTACATAAAGTTGATGAACAAAATTTGTTGAAAGATACACTCTGATTCTAGTTGTGGATAATTTAAATGTTTCCTCTGATATAAAGTTAAATAATTCTTTGCTTCTCTTTAGCTTCAATTGAACCTATAACTTTTCTTCTATTACATTTCATTTAAACCTAAAAGATCTAGTTAGTTCGACTACCTTTCCCTGTGAAACGCCTTTGAAAATCTGAAACAAATCCACAATAAGTTTTAGACTCCATATTCCAATGGAAGTTTCAGGCATTTAATCAACCCATCAATTTTAAAATCAAACCCTGAACTCCGATAACTAGCCTAATATCTAAATACAACAAAGTTAAATCTAATAGAGAGATCCCTCTTTGAAGCTAGCAGGGCTAGATCCCAGCGTCCAAAGTGGTTTTTTGGTTACCTCTGTGGTTCTGTTTTGCAACCTCAAAAAATTACAATGTGCTAACATTTTGGCAATCATACTGGGGATAAATAATCCTTCATTTCATTTTCACAAAATTAACTTCCCTAGTTCATAAAATTTTATTTCAGAAAGAGTAATGATTCAAATAAACGATTAGAGGTTGTTTCTTACATTTAAGATTTGGCTCCAAAAAAGAATTTACACCAGATCTCATCCTGATCTAGAACCTCCCAAAATTTTAGATGATCTTGAAAAGTTAGTAAGGAAAAGAAGTTTAGCTAAAATTCAAGGAAGTAATAGTACCCTTTCTAGGGAAAATTATCTTCCAGAAAATTTTGATACCATGCAAGATATTCAATTTGACTTACCATTCAAACAAAGTCTATTTAGGACCAAATCTGAAAGTTTTGTCGATTAAACAGTGATTGATAAATCTGTTCTATGACCCTGTAGATTTGTAGGACCATCTGTTGAACCTGATTTTGGTTAGCAAGCCCTCCAAAACTTCGACAAATTATAGGATCTTGTATCAACACTTGATCAAGATATACATCAAGACTATATCCAACAATATGTTGAACTCTCTGCCCTCACTATTGCAACATCATCTCATTCTTCCCAATCAGTTCATCCTACATCAACTAGCCCCACCCCTTCTGTAATCTCTACTACTGATCCAGTAGTATCGCAGATAGTAACCCAACCTATCCCAATAAATCCTATTTCTATACCTCCCATAAGACCACACATTATTCAACCCAACATGACTGCTCGTTATGCTCCCTTGGTTTTACTTGGCAGTTGCATCCTATGCCCCAAGATTATCAAACCAGAATTCCTCAATTTGATGCTACTAGTGCCATCAATGCACAAAAACATATAGATAAAATGAAAGATTTATTTGATCTTTAGGAAGTGGAAGAAAGTGACATAAAGATGAGACATTTTTCCCAGAGTTTGTGTGGAGAGGTAATAAAATGGTTTAAAAATTTCGCAGCAGCTAGCATAGCTGACCTTGATTCCTTTCATCAGTCTTTCCTAAATAGGTGGGAAACCAAAATAATCCTCTTTAGATCCTCAATGAATATAAAAACCTAAAGAGAGGACCTAATGAGATTATGGAAGAATATTGTGATAGGTTTAATAAAGTTTACAATGCAATCCCAGATGCTATTAAACCTCCCTCTGGCTTGGCCCTTATACATTTCCATAAAGGATTTAATGTTGATATGGCATATCAGCTATGAGAAAGAGACCCTACTACCTTAGAGGAAATGCAATCTAATGCCCTTAAAGTCGAGGCTAATTTGTTAGCCAAAAAAGAAAAATTTAAAACTGAAAGAAGGGTTACCATCAAAGAGGAACCTTCCTCTTCTTCTCCATCTGATTATAAAATAGATAGCCTACCTAGAACCATGGAGAAAATCATGGATAGGATAAGCATAACTGATAGGGTTCCTCCTAGAGAAAACCAAACTACTCCCCAGATCAGAAATCCAAAATTTAGAAGAAACCAAACCCAAATCAAACAAAGAGACCCAAAAAGTCCAGATCAGTAAGTGAGACCTCCTTTTCAAGAGAACTATATAGATGAGGAGGGAGAAATAGTTGAAGACATGAATGATTCTCAAATTAATTTAATAGGAGTAAATGAAAATGATTCTACATTTCTTACTCAAGAAGAACAAGACCTTTTTCTACTATCCCAAGATGAGATAGATCTAGAGGAATCAAAAGAATATAAGAAAGGTTTTCAAAATGAAATTATGGAATTCCATAAGAAATATAATATGAAGAGTAGGAAAGCACCTGATACTCCAACTAAAAAGCCAGCTGATACACCTACCAAGAAAAACCTTGAGATTCTTGCTAGAAAGAATAATTAGGTTCCAACCCAAAAAAGACTTGATACTACATTCAAACCAATTCAAACTAATGATCCCTCCAATAGCCAGCAAAGAGATATATCACAAAAGGACTTAGCTAAAAAACAGGAGGCCATTAATTTAAACAAAACTCAAACATCATTTAGTATAGAGCATGAATTGGAAAAGCTCAAAACATCCATTCCTTTAACAGAACTGATGAACAAAGTTGCATACAGATCACAAGTAATGAAAGCCTTAAGTATAGGACAAGATATAGATATAGATGGAGATGTACCTCCTTTTTACATTAGCTTGAACATTCATGATAAAATGTTACATAATGTAATGCTTGACTCAGGGGCCTCTCACAATCTCATGCCTAGGATTATCATGGAAAATTTGGGACTAGATACCACTAGACAATATAAAGATTTGTATTCATTTGATTCAAGTAAAGTAAAATGCCTTGGACTTATAAAGGATTTGTGTGTCAACTTAGTGCAAATACCAACAAAGAGCGTGGTAATGGACATAGTTGTTGCTGACAAACCCCCTAAATATGGCATGTTATTGTCTCATTCATGGGGAGATAAACTCCAGGGAACCCTACAAATGGATATGACCTATGCTACAATTCTATTGTTTGATCAGAATAGGAGACTATATAGGGCAAAAATCATGAAATTCATGGTTACTACTCAGGATAAACCTCATAATTATCCCTTATATTTAGTCCATTTAGACCTTGATTCTTTTATTTTGTATAATGATGGAAATATACAAGAATGACTTCCCAATAAAAGCACCGAGTTATGTCAGATTGAGGAATTCCAAGCAGATATCAGGGAATATGATGAACCAAATGAACCTTAGTGGAATTTAAGTTTTGATGGAGCTGTTAGTAAAGAAGGATCAAGGGCAAGCATATGGGTTTCAAATTCACAAACTAATCACTCAGAAGGCCATTCATATAAATTAAATTTCCAATGTTCCAACAATGTAGCCGAGTATGAAGCCTTAACTTTAGGGTTACAACTTTTAAAGAAGCTAGGTGCTAAACGAATTGCAATACATGGAGATTCTGAATTGGTAATAAAACAAATTAAAGGGGAATATTCTGCTAAACACCCAAGGATGAGAGCCTATAAGAATGTTGTTTTGGATTTTTTGGAATCATTTATTGAGTATAGCCTGTTTGTGGTCCCTAGATATCAAAATATCTTACCTGATGGTCTTGCTACTTCAACTAGTACCTTCAAAATGCCATATCGGCCTGGTCACCAGTATACTTGAAATAAAGAATAGACCTATTGTACTAGATAATATTAGGTACTAGCAAGTTTTTGGAAATGATGCCAATATTGAAAGTTTTTTACAGTCAAGATGACTTTGAATATGCTAATATGGACATAGAAGTTGACCTAGAAGATTGTGTACATAATGGTGTGACTAAATTAGATTTGAAAGAAATAGATCAAGAAAAAGAAGAATCATAAATTTTACAGTTGAAAGACAATGTTTTGCCTAGAGGATTAGCCCCCTTAGAAGATTTGTATGACTTTAATGATGTGGCCAAAAATCCTAAAATTGAACCTACTGGACTTGGAGTTGAAGAATGTAACATTGGAGCTGAACAAGAACCTAAGATGATTAAATTGCCCAAATCTATACCCCCAACAAAAAATACAAAGTACATAGACTTGTTCAAAGAATCAATATATGTATTTGCATGGAGTTATGAGGATTTCAAATCTTATGACGCCAACATTATACAACATAAGATTCCCTTGAAAGAAGACCATGAGCCTAAGCAGAAATTAAGGAGAATCAACCCAATGCTTATGCCTCTAATTGAAAAATAGGTCAAAAGGATGTATGATGCCAAGATCATAGTGCCATTAAGATATTCTAAATGGGTGTCTAATCTAGTTCCAACTAGGAAAAAGACTGGAGAAATTAGACTTTGTATTGATTTCCGAAATCTTAATAAATCTTCTTTGAAAGATAATTACCCTTTGCCTAAGATGGATCACAATTTGCAGAAGGTGGTTGGATCTAGTAGAATTTCTCTTTTAGATGGCTTCTTGGGTTATAATCAAGTCCTAGTACATCCTGAAGACCAAGAAAAGACAACATTTACTACACCCTAGGGCGCTTTCATGTATGTGAATATGCCTTTTGGTCTAATGAATGTTGGTGCCACTTTCCAAAGAGCCATGGACTTTACCTTTGCAGATGAAATGGGTCAATTTATAGTCATATATCTTAATGATACCACTATTTTTTTGAAAACAGATGAGGAACACTTACTTCACCTAAGGAGAGTCTTTGAGAAATGTAGGAGATTTGGTATTTCCCTCAACCCAAAGAAAACGTTGTTTGGTTTACAAGAAGGAAAATTGCTAGGACATATCATTTCAAAGGAAGGAATCAAAATAGATCCTAGCATAATTGAAGCTATATTAAAAATAAATCACTCTCAAAATGTAAAGGAAGTTCAATCTTTCATTAGCCAGATCAATTTTCTAAGGAGATTCATTCCTAATCTACTAGAGATTTTAAAGAATATAACAAACATGTTGAGAAATGATACAAAGGTAAAGTGGAACATTGAGGCTAAACAATCATTTGATAAGGTAAAACAAGCCTTAACCCAGGCTCCTATGTTGATTAACCCATATTTTACAGAAGATTTTTTATTTTCTCATTTTCTTCTGAGCATACTATTGTTGCAGTTCTCTTACAAAAAATATAATGAAGGACATGAACAATCTATTGCTTTCTTTAGTAAAGCCTTGAGAGATGCTGCATTAAAATATGATATCATGGAAAAACAATCTTTTACCTTGGTAAAAGCAATAAAATATTTTAGGGTTTATATCCTCCATTCACATATAATTGCCATTGTTCCAAATGTTGTGGTAAAAGACATACTAACCCAAAATGATCTTGATGGGAAAAGAGGTAAATGGATTGCCATTATCTTAGAATAGGACATTGAAATCAAACCTACCAAACTCATTAAAGGTCAAGGGTTAGCTAAATTGATGGTTGAATCTAATTTACATGCTTTGGATATAAATTTTCTAGCTATACTCAACGAACCAAAAGAGTTGGCGACTTCACAAGTAGCAGAGGATTTCGCTAACTCTCCCCGGTATGCAGAACTTATTTTTGTTCTACATCATTTACAAGCTCCTCCTGGTTTAACCAAAATGAAATCTAGATTTCTTAAACTCAAAACTATGAAATTTTGTATTTTAGATAATAATCTGTATTAGCAAGATACCTGTGGAGTTGTACTGAATTGCTTGTTGAAAGATGAGGCAGATAAAGTGATGCAATAATTTCATGAAGGAGACTGTGGTGGACACCTGTACTGGAAGACTACCACCAAAAAGATCTTAAGTGCAGGTTTTTATTGGCCAACCTTATTTACTAATGTCCGGAAAAAAGTCACCTCATGCCACAAATGTCACCTTTACCCTTAAAACCCACATCAACTGAAACTCCTTTTCAACAATGGGGTCTGGATTTTATAAGAGAAATTCACCCTTCCTCTTCTTCCCAACATAAGTGGATTCTTACAACCACTGATTATTTTACCAAATGGATTGAAGACATACCTACTAGACAAACCTCTAATGCAGTAATCATTGAATTCCTAGAAAATAATATTCTTTCAAGATTCAGATGCACTAGGAAAATCATTACAGATAATGTTGCAACATTCAAATCAAAGAGGATGGTGGAATTTTGCAAAAAATATCAAATAACTTTAGGAAATTCTACAACCTATTACCCTCAGGGAAATGAACTGACAGAATCTTCCAATAAAAGTCTGGTTAATATTATCAAAAAATTGTTGCATGATAACAAGAAATCATGGCACAACAAGCTTGTAAATGCATTATGGGCATACAGACTTACAACTAAGAAGTCAATTGGCATGTCTCCATACCAATTAGTTTATGGGATGGACGTTGTTTTTCCAACTTTGTTGGGAATTCATGTTTTGAAAATTTTGCAAGAATTGGAGGTTGAACCAAATGATCTACAAAGAAAAATAAATCAAACAATTCATTTGCAGCAGTCAAGAGAGGAATTTCACAACAAAACTCAATTGATCCAAGAAAGTATTAAGAAGACATATGACAGAAGAACTAAGGCCAATGATTTTCAAATAGGCAACCATGTGTTGAAATGGGATTCCATAAGAGAAGAAAAAAGAAAGCATGGTAAGTTTGATAATTTGTGGATGGGACGTTACATAATCCATGCTTATGGGGCGAATAATGCATTTTTCTGAAGGACATAGATGGAACAAAGTTACTTGGAGGACCTGTCAATGGCAAGATGTTGAAACATTATGTTTCTTAGGAATAGATGCAGTTTTCATCACACTCATTATAGATACCATTTCCTTTGTGTTGTTATTATTGGGGTAGCTTATGTATGAAAGTTGAAGCCCGTGGAGAAGGCCCTCATATTTTAGTCATTTTTTCACCATAACTACAACAACTACAAAAAATCAGATGCAGTAAAACACTGAAGAGAAGGATTCAAGGCTACTAGTTTATTGTTCTTGACACCTCACAAGGAGAGTGTCATCCCCAGCTGGAGCCATTGTTAGGGTCCTATGATTCATAGGATCAAATGATGATTGAATGTTTCCTTTCAGTATTTCAAATTGTAAATAATATTGCATATTGCAAATGATTTCCAAAAAATAGATATATAAATTAAATAGAAGATGAAAAGAGGGTATATATATATAAATTGGAATAGAAAAAGAAAAAAAAGAAATGATAAAAGAACCCTGTAGAAAAGAAAAGATATGAAAGTTATGTCAGTTGAAGTACCACTGATAGTACAATAGCTTTTGAAGAATAAATTCATGAAATTATGTGCAGCTTGTCGAATATGCCACAATCCTTTTTCTTGTTTGAAACATAATGTTTAATCATGTTCAAGCAATTTTCAATTTGTGTCAATTATATTAGAATTAATAAATTAGCCAAATAGTAATCTTGGCTAAGATTAGATTAGGTGAATAAAGTAATACAAATGTGTAATATGGATTAATGTAATTGTTAGATTAGTTTTGAATAGGTATTTAGTCCTTTAAATGGAAAAATAAAAGAGGGTTTGCACTCCTAAATGCACCCTAATTGCTTTTAGTTAAGTTAGTTTAGGGGAAAATTGAACTTATTTGGTTAACACTTAGTGTTATTTGTCCAAAGTTTGGACCTTATGATAAAAATATGTGCGCGATGGAATGTTATGTTGTTGGTGCTTAAACTATGCACTTTTCCCCACTCCCGATTGCGACCCACATTCCATCAGATAGCTCCCAAGCCTTTCCCCCCCGCCCCACCATGTTTCCCTTTACAAGAGGGGGAGTCCAAAAAGGCGATTTCCCCACCAAGCCCCGCCACTATGTGTCCCTCTCTCATCTTTTCGCAACCCACCCCCCTCACTTACCACAAACCACTCACATCCTCCTCCGAAAATTGCTTAGTGCTCAATTATTTCCCACAAATGGTCCCATACCTCCATCCACCTATCACTTGCAACCACGTCAACTGACCGTTACACTTTTTCGTTACCACTTCCTCCATTGTGATTCATCCCATTGCTGAGTAAATGTTCCTCCCAAACAATCGTTTATCCAAATGGTCCCACTCTATTGTGAACCTATAAATCTTCGCTCTGACCCTCGATCACACTCTTTCCTCACTCCATACTCTCACAGGGCTATCAATCTTCTGCTTTTTCTATCCTATCAACTATTGTTGACAGGGGAATTGCCTCCAAGCTTTCTTTCCCACACAATTAACAATTATCCTCTGCAATTCTGTCATGTTATCACGATGGCCCTTAAAACCAAAACTGATGCCACTGAGATAAACCCCATGCTTTCTCCTTTGGTGGATTTAGACCACATAGACTTATCCAATAGAGACTATAAAATTGCCTAAACATAGTGTGAATTCGACCTCTTTGAATTATACTATTAGTTTCGAGACACCCACTTAGACAAATCAGACGAAATTGGGCTATGGAAATCTAGACTACCCTTGTTTATATTTCCTCAATCCTACCATTTCCCAAAGTTTTTCCTCAAATTCCATGCATCTTATCTCTCAATTAAGGGAGCTATCATCTCCCCTAATGGTGAAATCCTTTTCACCATTACCCTTGAGAATATAAACCAAATGTTGTAGATCCCACATAGTGAATCCCTAACTCCCTTTTCCATTGATTCTCTTAAAGAAATTTACCAAAATATCACTTTTTCCTAGAGAGCCAGTATTTTTGAAGTCTTCCTGCCAGAATATTCTCAATTGCCTAAGAAAAACCCCCCTTATCCCTCTTCTATTTGCCCCCAAAGAACTAGACAAATCATCTTTGTCTTGTCTTGCCTACTTGGGTGCTTCTCATATGAATGGGTAGATGAGCCTATTTTAGTCTTTGTATCCATCCTTTCCAGAGAAGAAGGATAGCCATTCATCTTTGACTATGGTCACTTTCTTGCAAATGTAATACATGAACATTTAATTTAGTTTTTAACCGAAGGAATGCTCAAATATTCTTCCATTCTTATGCATATGTTTGTTTTCTTCCAGACAGACATGTTTCCTTTTGCAGTCCAGAAACTCAGTCAGCAAGGAGAGACTCAGTCCATGATATTTTGGACTTCAATTATCAGAAAAAAAAAATCACAGGAGTACAGGTTCAAATATTTTATAGATCAATTTTTATATCCAACAACGTGTTTGCTGAATGGCCAACAGATTCCCAAGATCAGCGAGGACATTCAAAAGGTGTTGCATCTCAATGAGTAACTGAAGACAAGAGATTGGCATTTATACCAATCATTTATAGAAATTAGGGTTTATGGCTACGATCTACCACCCTATAAACTACCAAAGTACCTCCCTATGAGGATATTTCCTTGGAGTACATCAGGCAAATAATCCAATCAGATAAAATTCATTTTGTGGCAGCCAAGAAGAAGTCCCAGTTTAGAATCAAAACACATATAGGGCCACTTATCTATAATAGTATAGAAGCTGGAGAGAAAGTAGACCTCCTACTAAAACAAATGAGTTTTCCCCTTAGCTTCACATGGTCTTATGACCCCTTTGGGACAATTTCTAAGCTGAGGTTGGAACAGAAGACAACCTCCTATGTACATACCCAAAGACTAGAGATTGAGAAATACATGAATCAACAGGATTTGGTAGAGAACACATTGCAGGAGGTCAAAGAGAAGGTGTTGTCCAGAATCGCCTCAATGACTCATACCCCTAGAGAGAAAACTGAGAAGAGACTAAGAGAGGAGGAATCCCCTTCAATCACAAAAGTCTCAACCAAGGAATTCAAGATCTATTCAGAGAAGACAAAGACAAGCTCCAAGGTAGATTTCCCACCATTGGAGGAAAAACAGGGTACTATTGTACTCTCTGGCCTTCATACTTGGAAGTTTGGCAACAACACTAATTCTCCATCATCCTCAACCACTAAAGAGAATCCAGCTACAACACCTCATACACCAGAGTCATTTACAGAACAGAGGAAACTGATATATTTAAGAGGTACAAAGAAATTAAATAGAGGAATGAAACCCTCCATGATAACATCTATGCTCAATTTAAGAAGCAATCTTCCTCAATTCAACATAGGATCATTTTGGCCTATGACACAGAGAAAGGGAGAATGCATATGGAATTATTACAGGCACAAGTTCCTCAACCTAAACCAGTAGTTGATTTCAAGCAGACTACATTTGAGTTTGAGGCAAAGGATGTCCATCCTTTGGATCAGATGGACATGCACAGGCAAATAGGAGAAATGGTTTATTCAACAAACTTCCCTTAATGCTTCTAAACTATAGCTGTCTTTGAACAATGTTCAATCACAACTTAAACTGGAGAAAATTTCCTCTCTAGCCAAAGACAACATAATTAAATATTTAGAGGAAATGGTGATCAAAGAAGGTTTTGATCCAGTTAATTTAAATTCCATGGAAGAGATTATTAAAAGGAAGAATGTTGACATAGCATCCCTAAGGAAAAAATTGAAGCTTTCTCCAACTGAGGATCCCCAGGAAAAGGAATTATGAGAAACAGAGATACATAAAGAAGAAATGTTGAAGCTACTGGTGGAAAAGAGTGCATAGATTAATGAAATGGAGGCAGATATGGATAAGTTGATCAAATAAAAAGAGTTCTCAACTTTCTATGATCCCTCTTGGTGCAGTGCCTATTGCATCACTACTTCAAACAGGTGTTCCTAAAACAACTACAACAGTAGGAGCATCCTCCTCTACAACACCTCCCACATCAAGTGCAGATGATTCAATCAAGCTGGTCCAATCCATGGAAAACATTTCGACACAGGGAGAAGAAATAAAAAAGTTAAGAGAGGATGTAAAATTCCTATAGGAACAAAACACTAGATATGAGAATTCTCTCCTAACATAGATGTAGAAATCCCATACGCTTTCCCATAGAATGCAGCATTTAGAAAAGGAAAATGTCATGGGTAATACCCTAGCATAGGTTAAAGAGAACATTTAGAAAAGGATAAATGAGGCCATGATAGAAATTTGGCCATCTGTACAAATTATATTTGAGCCTAAGGAATTGATTGAGAGATCTAATGAAGCTATTGAAGAAATCAAAGTGCAGTTGGGTGATTAACCCAGTGAAGCTACAAATCTCATCAAGTTCCTCAATTCCAAAAAATATTAGGAACTAGAAGAACTGGAGATTGAGCACAGAACTGAAACCATACTGGAGGTAAAAAAGGTGCTGACCAAGATAAATTTGATCAGGCAGCTAGAAGAAAAGTGCCAAGTTCTGGACATTGGTGTACAAAGGTTCTTCAACAAGCTGGAAGCCCTTTACAAAAAAGGAGTTCCTAGTTTATTAGTGATAAATGACATGCTCAGTACATGGTCAGATTATAGTCAGAAACTACTAACCAAGGCTAAATATGGCTCTAAATTTGCAGGAGTGAGAGTCAGCATGACAGGAAAAGAATTTTTAGAAGTATTGGCATATGATTTGGACATCAAGTTTGAAATCAAGCATATCTTTATGCAAACCAACTTTTTCCAAATACACTGAAGTGGACGAGGTCTACAAGAATTTACTCAAGACATCTATCCCTAGTGAATAACATTGGGATCAATTATGCGAGTTACTGGTGTAAGCAGATGACTTGGTTGTACATCTGAGCATCAACAACATAACAAGATTCGAAAGGAAATATATTTAGCAATTCCACAAATCTAGTGCTAGAACCTCAGACAATTTTAATTTCCATAAATTATTGTAATAGTTAGATAGAGTCGGTTTCGAAATTCCTAAAATACATCCTAGTCAATTTTAACAGGAATTTTTTGTAAATAACTTATAAATACTTCTCTTTTTGAAGTGTCAAGGGTTGATTTTTGCATTCCAGAAAGCTACTGTACTATTTTCATTTGATGGGGTGACGAGTAATAAAAATGGCATTCTTCACATGATTCATGTGTTAGACTATTTGGTGAAGCGCTTCTCTCACTATCTGTGTGTTTATTCCTTTGTTTCCATGCTTATGTTTTCTTAAACCTGAATTATTTTGCAGAAATTTGATGAACAGAATTTGTTGAAAGATACGCTCTGATTCTGGTTGTGGATAATTTAAATGTTTTCTTCTGATATAAAGTTAAATAATTCTTAATTTCTATTTAGCTTCAATTGAACCTATATATTTTCTTCTATTACATTTCATTTAAATCTAAAATATCTAGTTAGTTCAACTACCTTTCCTTGTGAAACTCCTTTGAAAATCTGAAACAGATCCACGTTAAGTTGTAGACTCCATAGCCCAATGGAAGTTTCAGGCATTTAATCAAGTAATCAATTTTAAAAACATACTCCGAACTCTCATAACTAGCCTAATATCTAAATACAACAAAGTTAAATCTAATAGAGAGATCACTCTCTAAAGCTTGTAGGGCTAGATCCCAGCTTCCAAAGTGGTTTTGTGGTTACCTCTATGGTTCTCTTTTGCAACCTCAGAAAATTACAGTGTGCTAACAAGTTGAACAAGGAGAGGCTGTAAGGTCCTAGTAAGAAAATCAAGGATTTGTGATATGGTCCCTTTGAGATACTGGAAAAGGTGGGAGATAATTCCTATAGGCTCAATCTAGCCCCATACATGTTCATTTACTCAATTGTGAATGTGGAGAACCTAAATATCTATGAACCTTCCATGCTAGAGAAAGAAGAGGAATAGGTCTACCTTTTGTGGAGGATTTGGCACCAGATGCTCAAGCAGAGTTTACAGAGGATACAATTTTGCAGAAGAGGCCCATAACTACAAGATAGGGGTAGCATGACCTTTGGAAAATTGGGTTGGAAGGACAACTTCCAGGAAAAGCTAAATGGTACACCCAAGAGAAGGTGGAGGAAAATTTTCCTCACCTCATTCAGTAGAAGATTTTGGCAAAAAAATCCTCCCAAAATTGGGAGGTGTGATCCAGATTGGATTATTTTATTTTTTTCCATCCATATCGATGCTTTTAGAGTGGAAAAAGAGGAATTAAGTCACATGACAATTTTTACTAATGGGGTCTAATTTGGCAAATCAGGGTCTAAAACCTTTCAGGAGCATTTTGAGGCGTAAAATGACATTTTTTTGGGTGTAATTTTTTTTCCTCTTCAACACCACACTCTTTTTTCATATTCTATACAAAGATACCTTTCCAGCAACATAAGAATCACCTCAATCGAAGTCCATATGCAAAAGTTATGCCACTTAGAAGTTGACCTTCTTATTTTCACCACCTTAATTCCAGAGGATGCCACTTCGGTCCCCATTATTCATGGAAAAGGGGCTAGCCATGTGATTATGATGAATAATACTCTAGAATAGTCCATATTGTAAATCTAGTTAAGGGTTGAGGCAGTCAAACCTAACCACTTGTAGGCTATCAAGCTATGCTGTAATTGGGCCACTAGGAGGAAAAGGGATTCCATTTTCTTTTCGGGTGCATTTTTTCCATAGATGAGCAAAAAAAATATGATAGGGATAGGAGATAGAGGACACAGAGAGGATTTCTGCATTGCAATCGTCCACGAGACACAAACCATACTTCTTTGTACTCGTAGCCATTTTTTATTCAAAGAAAGAAAGCAAAGTGAACTCACCTTCCAAAAGGGTTTCCCATGTTATATCTTGTTTCAAATCATGGTTTGTGAGCTTTTATTTCGTTGTTCTCTATTTTCTGTATAATTTTAATTCACATGCATACACAATTTACAATAATACACACATCCAAAAATCTAAAGAGAAATAAAACTGTAATAGTGTAGATTTTAAATTTTTTTAAATATAATTTTATCATATTTTTTGTGATAAATTGTCTAGTGGAATATCCATAACCATTTTAGAATCACAATGTTTGATCATTAATGTATCGAAAAAAATGTTCTTTTCCCCTTCTTGAAGTTAATGGATTCTTGGCTTTTGCCTCCATAATATTTCATCTTGTTGTCTTATGTCCTCTATTTTTGTGAGTGGTTCTCCTTATTTTGATACTAGATCCTTAGTTGTTCCCTCTAGAATTATTTGTTTTTGAACCTCTTGCACTTGTAACTTTAGCTCTTATTTCCTTGGAAAATATTTCCAAAATCCTCTTTGTTCCATGTTTTTATTTTTGAGTTACTAATTTGTAACACCCTCATCCCACATCTACCCAAGTAACTGGCCAACCTAGGTAAACATGTGACAAGAGGCCACTATAATGGGATTCAACCTCCTATGTGACCTTAAGGAAGTGGAATCGATGGAAACACACCACACATGCCTTCCACATCAGCAACAGAACTCCCCAGAGCCATCCCAACCACTGAAGTAGCCAACCCCTGAGACCAACTAAATTTTTAGGTCCTTAAACCCTCGAACGCTCCCTTGATATGGACTTGCATGCGTCCAGGAGGCTCCATACACTCCCACAACGTGGGTATGCATGTGTCTGGGGAATTTTCTCCTCAAACATGTGCCTGCAACTCCAGCATTTGTGCCACCTTTTTAGACCTAGAGCCCAAATCACTGCCCAAAACTCAATGACACTTTCAGAACTGAAAGATAATAGCATAATAAGGATACAAATGCAATTACTTGAACAAGGACTTGACTACGCTCCTACTAGCCATGACAGGCATTTCATCAAACATATCACAAATATGCAATCTACAGGTTTAAACAACATATCTGAGCATAGGGGTCTCATACTTATCTAAGAATCGCTAAGAAACATTGTTCCATTATATAATTAGTTGCATTATCATCTATTAGGTCATAGATACACAGTTCATTCATTTACAATAATTTCATCAAACATGTCACAAATATGTAATCTACAGGTTTAAACAACGGGCATGAGCATATGGGTCTCATACTTATCTGAGAATTACTAAGAAGCATTGTTCCCTTATGTCATTAATTGCATTATCATCTATTAGTTCATAGATACATTGTTCATTCACTTACAAATCAAAACATGAGGAGAACCATACATCATCACCGTCATAATACATGCTTATTAGCATAATAATAATAGGAATATAAAGGATACATCAACCATAAAATTGACATATAAACCCATACATTTACACATAAGATGTCAAGGAAAGAACCTCTTAGAAATGAATACAAAATCCAATCCAAGATGGGACTACCACGTTCTGCCTAGCCATAGATTGGTTGAGCCAAATCTCTCATCATTCAATCACCCTCGTGCCATATTCCAAGCATGAATGTGGGAGTCAAACCAAAAGAACCAACCAGGCAATCCCAAGGCTAAACCACCTCACCCTCATCAATAGAAACCAGGCTTTACTGTAATCCATCCCGGATCACTAAGACAAATAATAAACATGTAATAACAGGGCTTTACTATGATCTCCACTAGATCACTAGGCCAAAAAAGGCATGGATGCCACTGAATTTCTCCACCTACACCATGAGGAATTTTCCTGTCTCCTATTCTCTTAGGCTCTACCGCAATCCATAGTCTGTTCTAGGGATCAATCGACCCTAAACTGAGACTCCACCCTCTAGGCTTTACCATATATCCCGTCATTCACTAGTAAGGATTATTAGGCCTAATCAAGGGAAACCGCCTCTAAGATTTATTGTATATTATGCCATTCAATGACAAGGATTCCTAGCCCCACTGAGACACATAATACTTGGCTTTACCGCAACCCATAGTCCAGTTCAGGGGTCACTATGCTAGTGACTTAACCACAATACATAGTCTGGTTCAGGGATCACTAGGCCATGTGTTCTTTCTTTCAGAGATCCACCTCACTCCGCTTCGAATCGATCTGGCGATCTAGCTCAACCAAAACATGAGAACCCCATCACACCATGACTATCCAGAAATGGAAAAGTTAGGCTAAAAACACTGTTACACCTGGCAAAAACCATGCCATAACAACAAAGAACCACATCCAATACCATTCATGCCAAATCTAGCAAGGAAATCACACATGCAAATTGATACCTGCAAATAATCCTATTGTAGTTTCTTGATCTTGCTCTTCCTTGCTCACTCCTTCCTTCATCTTGCCTTCTTTGCCTTTTTTGATCCAATGCCAAAGTGCTCCCAAGAAAAATCTAAGTGTCCAAGAGAGAGAGAGAGAGAGAGAGAGAGAATAATGAGAGAGCTCCAAAACTGAACTAACAAAAGGTACCAATTGATCCTCAGATACCTTTTTATCAATTAGGTCTCTATTTTCTTCATTTTCCTCCTCACATGCAATCTGTGAACTTTCACCTTCATTTTCTCCTAATTTCTATTATTTTCATAAGTAAATGTGCCAAAAATGTCATTTTTCCTTTCCAAAGCCTTATTCATTTCCATTGCAAATTTCCTTAGCCATAATAAACCAATGAACACCTACACTAGGATGTCTTGCCCAACATTCAGCTTGGAATAAGTGTCCCATCAACTGTGGTTATTATTTTTCCTTTATTAACTTTTTATTACATGGAGTTTTCACTAGGGATGTTACATAATCTTAAGATTTTGTTGAAACTTAGCCATATTCGAGGGACACTGGACTTGAATCTCTTCCGACCATACCTTTACCTTCTCAAGGAAGGATGGATCCTTAAGTTAGAAACTCTCAAATCTAAAAAGTTTGTTTTATGGACATATTTGATATTTGTTTCTAAACAGATTGCTCAATGATTCGAATATGTACAAAGAAGAATATATGCTTACAGGAAGACATCCACTTCTAATAGAGATTATGAGACTATAAATATATCCAAGCTTGAGGCTATTTGGTTCTTACGACCACAATGATTGTTCTAGGTGCATACTCCATTGATTTTTCCCACACCAAACAACTTCATTTTCCACATCAATTGTTTGAATTATCATTAGAGAAATTTTGAGGTCTAAAATGGGCCTCCTAAGGAATATTATAAAATAATAGTGGAAATAATAAAATAAGATTGGATTACCTCATCAAATTTTGGAGGGAAAAAAGAAAAAAACTACTTTTTAACTTGCATGTTCAACTTATTTGCCCACATTTTTACTCAATTTCTTACAAGAGAACTAATTAGACGCATAATTGAATTCATCATCCAAGGAGTACTCATCTTGCATACTTTTGATGGACCCTACTACATGAAAAAAGAGAAATACATAAAAAAACGTGATTGCAATCACATTTTTCATGTATTTCTCATTTTTTGTGTATCATGTACATCGAAAATATGTAACATGGGTACTCCTTGGATGAGGAATCAAATTCTGCATCCAATGAGTGCCCCCACTCGAAATTTGATTGAAATTGTGGGGAGATAAGTTTAAAATACTAGTTGAAAAAGTAGGCTTTTTTTTTTTATCCTTTTACCTTTTTACTCCAAAAAATAGTGAATCATCGCTCGTGGTTGACATCATCATATTGAATCCTATTGGTTCTTTTAAAGCTGATTTTGGTTGTACATTTTTGTTTTGATGCCCATTCTTGACCTCAAAATTTCTCTAATGTGGGATTCTTTGTCCATATGATTAATACCTTTCTTATTTTTCCTCCAAATATGCAACCATGTTGAAGTCTCTGCCTAGAAACCATAACTCATCTTGGTGAAGCTTTCTTATGCTAGCCAAGTTTCTAAGAAAGCCTACATTTTCGTTCAACCCATAGACTATTGTTATGCATCTTGTTTCTTTTAATCCTAGGTAGTGGAATCTACCATATATTATCCTCAAGGTAGCCATCTAATCTGTGAATTCCACTTCATTTGGATTTCATAAGATAGCCAACCCCCATGATTTCCCTGAAGCAATTAGTGTTATGGTTTGATATCCTTTGGTCCAACAATAAGAGGTCATTGAGATGACTTTATCACTGTCATATTTAGTCTCATGTAACATTATTGTTGTAGGGTGTTCTATACAAATCCTCTCTTTGATAAGCCTTTGTTTTCCTCCATAGTTAAGGCCTCTTATATTCTAAGGAATTATCTTCATTAGGAAGGATGTTGGATAGAGGAAAACACTTCCATTAAGAGAGCAACTTGTCCAGAATTGACAAGTGCATCCCCCATCTCCTGTATTAATTCTTTTTTTCTTTCCCTTCCTCTATTTTTGTCTTCCTTGCATGCTTCAGAGTATATTTGAAGCTTTATGTTTGGATGCCAAGACTGGCTAGGGATGAGGTTGATTCCTTTGAAGTCGCATTCCTTTTATTTTTTAGTGATAAATATTTCTTTCTGAACAACTTTTTTTGTCGAAACGATATCATTCTTAAGTTCTTACGTTTCCATTCTTCAATCAAGTCTAGGAGTATTATTTCATCCATATCCATGTCCTTTGACCCATCAACATTCCCAGATCCTTGTACATTAGGCATATCAATTTCTTCTACTAGTGCATTCTTTATGGATTCATTTAGAACTTTTGTCTTATGAGCTTCCACCTATGGTTTTCGATTGCCCTTTTCTTGAACTATTTCTTAAGGATGTACTTGATTTGGCATCTCTTTCTCTTCACTAGTCAATGCCTCATAATGGTTTATGGATTGAAATGGCTCCTCTACCATTGTTACATTTTGTGCTCAAGGTTTTTTTTTACGAGGTTGGATTTTTGTAAAACCCTCATAATCCATTTTTTGTTGATTTCCTTTTGTTTCCTCTGTGATATTTAGGGGAAAATCATTGAAGAGATGTACATATTCATGGTACCTGCGACATCTAAAAAATACATTCTCATAATCCAAATGTTGTTTCCAAACTTCATCATGGTAGGAGATTTCGATTGATTATAGCAGTGGCTAAGAGATATTCATATACACACATATCCCCATATAAGAGATGTAGTATCCTCGCTTGGTCACTTTGGATGTTTTCACAAAATCTTTGATTGTGTTTCTGATACCTTCTAATATTTCCTCCTCCCACAATTCTTTTTACAAAGAAAATATATGAACCCAAATTGGGCCACCATGAATTTTTCCTTTTCTGGATTATACCTTTCTTGCCAAAATTTCATGAATAACCCCACATTATTGAAAAAATATAGGTCATTCTTGAATACCCTATAATTGTCATCCATGTTTACAAAAACCATTGTAAAGAAACACTTTGCTCCTAGATGGATATTAGTGTATCCCTTCACCTGCCATTTTTGTTGGATCCATCCAACCAATGCTCTCTCTATTAGGAAAAAGCCAATGAACTTTCATATTAAGGCATGATCCTTCATATGTTGAATGTAGCTCTCAATTTTGTTTGATTTTACTTCGTATTTCAAATTCTTGACTTCCTTAGAGAGGAATCTCCCTTGCATATGGTTTTGCCAATTCACGCACAATGGAGGATTGTCTTGGTTTCTATCTGCACGACTTGTGCCCAAAGTCAATCAACGAGGTTCTTTCATCTTACAACTTGAACCAAAGCCTCCATCTCATTTCTTGCGCCTCCGCCCAAAGCGCTCACCATGAATGCTCTCATGTTGCATGAAATGAGTTAAGCGCTAAAGTAATGCAACAACAATGCAAAGGAAATTACTTCTGCGCAATTGTGGATTTAGGCCTTGAAAAAAATAATTATAAATAATATTTAAAAATAGATAATTAATATTTGTATGTGTGTGCATGTGTGTCTATGGTAGTATAGATGAAATGACCCTTTTCAAAGCATTTTCCTGGTTAATTTTAGCTAAAATATGGCAGAGATTTTTAAAAGGTTGAGTTTAAATTATTTAATCGATAGAATTCAAGTGCTCTAGGGTTTTTTTTGGGTTATAAATCCATTTATGCTTTCAAAAATGTATTTTAAACAACAAAAAATCACAATCTTGTTGCATAATCTATAGAATTCAAGTGCCCTAGAGTTTTTTAGGGTTATAAATCCATTTATGCATTCAATAATGTATTTTAAATAACAAAAAATCAGAAATTGTATGGCCTCATTCCTATAAAAATGCTATTTCATCTATACAACCTTTTTAAGAGGCATTTTTCTTGGTTAATTGCTATGATTCACTAGAGATATTTAAGAATAATAAGCTTAACCTGTTTAATTTGCAATATTATTCAATGTCGAGTTTTTTAGTGTGCCAAATTTAGTTATGCATTCAAAAATGTTTTTGAAACAACAAAAATTCACAATATCACCCAAAATTATATTATAGGATTCCTAAAAATAAACCATTTTATCTATTAATTAGACCACCCATATATGTGTATATGTTGATAAAATTTTGTTTATTTGATTGGAAAAATATTGTTATCTTTCCATTGATTTAAGATTCAACTTTTTTCTAAAACATATTAAATTTATAATAAATATTTCTCTGAGACTTCACCGACTAGGGTAAAGCAGTAAAAGTTTGGTAGATTAGGTGGCATGGCACCTCAAGAAGGTGTTATTGAAGCCTGTGTTCTATATGTTAATCTGTCCAAAATCTCTAAGTGAAGGCCAACCCCATCCAGCCCAAGCAAGCCCGTCCGAGATGTTCTAAATATCAAACAAAGGTGTTATAAATAAATATGTATATAAAATCCCACTTGTCGATTGGCCTGTGAACTAATTTGTTATTCTGGGCTCCATATTAAGGCATCCTGGGTTGGGTTGATCCGTGTCGATTTCCAAAAATATGATTAGATGTTGTTTTTCCTCTCCCTTACAGTCGAGCGGCCTTAACGACACCTCTCCTTACGACAGCCCTGTTCGGGGGATCCTCTCCTGTTAGTCAAGCAAGAAATTCCTATTCCTACTTTTATCCAAGCAAACAAATCCTATTATTTCAGATCCTACCTAGTTATAAGGGTGTAAAGAGTGATAAAGAGAACTACAAGCTTGACTTCCTTATCTACTCTATTGTATAAATGTATCTTTCTCACCATGACTTGTTGGAACCTTGACTAAGTGGTGTCATTTAGGGGCATCTTGAGGGGACCGCCTTGCCTGAAATCTTGAAACTTGAAACTTGAAATCTTGAAACTTGAAGGGGGTTCCCAACTTCTTTGTTTTATAAGAGATTTCATAGCCTGGCTACAAGAAATAACTTAGCTAGTATGCCGTTCAGGTGTCCTGTTTGTCCTCTAATTTGTTTATTTAGATATTATAAAATTATAATTTATCCCATCCCCTAACAATTAATTATATATAATACTTATAACCTATAAATAAATAATGACGATGTAGAA
>APFE030640564.1:0-12522 GCA_000404065.3 Pinus taeda
CCTCACTTTGTGAACTAGATTCACCTTCAACAGATTCATAAAAGCCAAGACCAGTTTTGATAGTAGGGGATCTTTGACTACCAAGAATGTCATAAAAAATATTAGTACTATCTTGAAATCGTAACAATTTATCCTTTTCTTCTAATTTACCTTTTAAGATATTTACCTCAACTTGATGTTGTTCTTCCTTTTCCAGATACTACTTCCTTATGTTTTCTTCAACTTTTCTTCCTTCTTCCACTTGTTGTCTTAATTTGATCACTTCATGTTCTTGTTCTTCAAGATCTTCTCTATTATGCTTCTTTGATTTTTCAAGGTCTTCTTTTAGAGAGAGGATCTTCGATTCAAGTCTCTGAATTGTTATGCTCTGATCTTTTACTACATCCTGCAATTGCTCCCTTACTCTAGTTACTGTCTCCAATTGTTCGTTTAATATGGTAACTTCTTCTGATTCTACATCCTTCTTTTCATATGCCATGAGACTTTTAATGTCTTCACTACTATTGAATGAGTCATTACTTTTAACATGGGTATAATAGCTTCTATTACCTTTTTCAGGCATCATTCCTTTGTTATGAGGGCATCTAGCAGCGTAGTGACCAACTCTACCACATGAAAATCATTTGAAAGGTAGCTTACCTTCGAACCTTCTAGATCCTCGTTCAAGATTCTTGACAAAATTTACTTCTTCCTCCCCTTCTGAAGTGTATCCTGATCCATTTGCTGATACTTCGAAAGCAACTTCTCTCATATCTGATGGTCCTCCTATTCTCATCTCAAAAGCAGTTAAGATCCCATGAAGCTGCGACATAGTGATTTTCTGCAGATTCTCCTTTTCTTCTATGGCAGCCACTTTGGAATCAAATTTAGCAGACAAAGATCTTAAAACCTTTTCAACTAAGACAACTTACTTAAATTCTTCACCCAGATTCCTCATACAATTGACAATCTCATCTATACGCAGAAAATAATTAGCTATGCTTTCATTGCTATACATCTTAAGATTTTCATACTGTATTCTGAGAGTTTGAAGCTTTGCTCATTTTACCTGTTCATCTCCTTCGTAGCTTAAAATGATTTTGTCACATATTTCCTTGGCTGATTTGAAATGCATGATCCTCATGAATTCTGATTGTGACAAACTTCCCAATAAGACAGTAACAACTTTGGCATTGAGTTCATATTGCTTTCTCTCTGCTGTATCTATAGGAATTTCTTGTGTATCGTCCTTCCACAATTCCCCAGACATCCATTCCAAGTGATTGCATATATGTTGTGGTTCTTATCTTCCAGTGGGTAAAGTTGCTCCCGTCAAAGATTGGTGGTCTGATGGATGCCTCTCTTTCTTGATTAGCCATTCTGATGGATCTTTCCTTCAAGCGAGCAAGCTTCTTCTGAAGAACCTTCTCTGATACCAATTTTTGGAAATAATACTGAGAAGGGGGGGTGAATCAGTATTAGCAAATCAGATAATTTTTCATTTTCATACTCAGATACATATACGCTACTTTAGTTAAGGATACCCACGTATATACGCAACTGTGCTTAAAGCAAGTAGCATATATCCAATAAACTTATGTATCAGTTAGTTGATCTTCAATGAGTGCCTCAGAACATTATTAACCATATTAACAGTAAACAAGTGTAGTAAAACAGAACTGAACATCACATATAAGGAGCACACATGAACACCATGATATAAGGTGGAAACCCAATGTGGGTGAAAACCACCTGCTGCAATTTGTTTCTATCTTCTTTTAATAAGAAACTTCTTTTACAATGTAATAGTGTAGTCATTTACCATCACGCAGGCTGCAACCTGCAGAGGGCTACAACCCTCTCTCGTTCTCCAGCTTCTCCTGGAAGGGAGCTACAACCCCCTTAACTCTTGTACTAGCTAGTACTAGTACGTAGGTGCTGGCCTACAGAAGGCTACAACCTTCTCTTCAAGGGACCACGTTTCATACATTTTCATACTGAATCCATAAATACACAATTGCAATAC
This sequence comes from Pinus taeda, assembly GCA_000404065.3. NCBI lineage: Eukaryota > Viridiplantae > Streptophyta > Pinopsida > Pinales > Pinaceae > Pinus > Pinus taeda. The sequence continues at coordinate 2,006 of APFE030640564.1, forward strand.
TAACATCAATTATACCTGCATCAACAATCTTTGAATCACGCAATACTTAATCACTGAAACCCTGTCAACGACCACAGTTACCAAAACACATACCAGAGCCCAGAACTCTGCCACAACCACAAGAATCATTAAAAACCAGAAACATCAAATCTCATAATGCATACGCTACTTGACTGTGTCAAACACGCGTGTATATGCGCCTTTACCAAAGAGAACCCACGTACAGATATATGCTACTTGACTGTGTCAAACACGCGTGTATACGTGCCTTTACTAGAGAGAACTCGCATACAAATCTATAGATAATTACTTAAACCTTCATTGTCATCAACTTGATTCAGATCAAGCCAAGCATCACAAACCCATAACAATCATGCTCGAACTTCACCCTTCAACAGACATTCATTTCACACACACACTTGGCCTAATGATCTTCTCCTTATATAGGTTTAGGCTTTTCTCAATACCATGGTCCAGAACCACGTCAAACCAATACCTTAGACCCAATACCTAGGGTCGTCACTTCAGACCAAATACCATGGACCAAATACCACGAACCAAAACCATAGTTTCCAACATGTACGCGCCTTTACTTCTATCAACCCGCGTGTATACGTGTACGTGCCTTCTATTCTGCTAACCCGCGTGTATACGCGCTTCCATCAAGGTTAACATGCGTATATCTCATACGCGCCTTCTTTTCTGCTAACCCGCATGTATACGCACTTCCATAAAGGTTAACATGCGTATATCTCATACACGCCTTCTGTTTCGCTAACCCGCGTGTATACGCGCTTCCATCAAGGTTAACATGTGTATATCTCTGTCTTGTCCTCTGATTGATTTGCCACCAAAAGCAACACTTGTATCATACCCCTGAGTGAGTTGCCATCAAGGACAATACCTGTACCATAATGCCAACATTCACTTCTCATAACCTTCACCTTCTTCCCAGTATCCTTCTCAACTAATACCTTGAACTCAACAAATTTTGAGAAAAATTCATCCTTCTTCTGCATGAAGAAGATCCAACATTTTCTAGAGAAATCATCAATAAAAATAACATAGTAATTATGTTTTTTTGTGGAGGTTATGGAAAAGGGTCCATAAACATTAGAGTGGACTCACAAAAATATTAAATCTTCTCTTCTCTCTTAATCATGGAAAGTGGATTTGACATGTTTCCCTATTGTGCAACCCTTGCAAACATCTTGTTGGTCAAGGTAGCCTTTAGGGAGATTGGTGGTAATTTTTTGGTTGAATTTTAAGGCTCCATGGTGTAGTTAACCTAATCTCATGTTCTAGATTCCTCCAACATCTTGACTCTCCACTTTTTTAGCCTTACTGCTCAACGTAGTGCAACCTCCCACCTAAATTTTGTATAGTTTATTCAAACGAACCCCGATATGATTTACTTGCTCGGTAGATATGCATTTTGGAAATGCTTTCCCTTTACTGAAAATAAAATCATAGCCATGAATCTCCAATGTTGCTATAAAGATCAGTTTCTTCTTCAGCCCAAGTACAAACATAACATCTTTGAGGCAAAGAGGGGAGGCTTTCTCCCTCTCAAAGGTGATAGTACCAATTCGTGTATCTCTATACCTCCCATTGATGATCCTCATCATTGGATAATTATATGGGCCTTAATTCACCTCCTAGCTTAGTCAAACCAACTTTCCTCACAACTTATTACATGTTTTTATTATATTTTGTTTATGATGAGTTGGAGTTGGATATTATTCCTAGTCGACTAATATGCATTGAATTGTGTGATTGAAGGAGAAAATCAAGGAATTTTTGCAAATACTAAGGTTCAAACTCGAATGGGACAAGGGAGAGGGGTTGTAGGAGGAAAATCCCCCTCATTTACTTATCCCCCATTCAAATATTCCTCCATCCATCACACTAGTTCGGAGTGCAAGAAACCAAGCCATGAGGATTAGAAGGTAGTCGAACAAGTGAGAGACAAAGAACTAGTTTATCTTGAGTTTAGGATACGAGCCTCCCTAATTTTAAGTCATTGGGATTCAGATTTTTATTGTAAAACTCTAAGCTATTTTCGAGCTCCAGACTCGTGAAAGTTCTATTGATGTAATTTGTTGTTTTGGTAATAAGAATGAGTTTTGTTTTGAGCCAACAATGAGTTAACTCAGACAGCTGAAGCTCTTGGGTTAGGGCCCAACCCTAGCAACCAAGGCTCCTCTTTCTTGTATATGTATGTTTAGTGTAGTTTCATAGCTTCATTATTAGTTTTCCTTTTAGATGCATTTCCATTACAAGTAGTGTAGATTAGATTGGTTGTTTATTATTTTTCTTCCATTTGTGTCTGACTTCAATATGAGGTTAGAAGGGATAAAAGGATCACCACAAGGTTGTCATCAGGTGTCTTGGCCTCACTTCCTCCTGTTGGGGTCATGAATTGAGGAAGGGACCCTTAAGCAGCCCCAAAAACACAGATTTCTAGTTCTTTTATGAGCATTGGAGTTTGTTGTCTTTAAATTAGTATTTGGTTAGTTTTGCAAGGTAGATTTCCATTGTCATATTTTTCATCTTCATTTCTGCATAAAATCTCATCTATGCTTCCATTCCTATCAACAACTGTAGGTTTTAACCCCGTACAAAAATTACCTGCATACGAATTCTAAAACATAGAAAATAAAAATGCGGGATCATAACACATAAAACACATATACACAGAGATTTTCCCCTGGATCCCAAAATCAGGAGTACCAACTTGATTTTTCATTATGTTCCTTTCAATGTTACAATACATATTTGTACATGTCAAAGCATCCAATACCATGGACCGAAAAGCATCACATCCAATATCATGGACCGAAAACCATCGCGTCCAATACCATGGACCGAAAACCATCGCGTCCAAAAAACATGTGCAAAAATCATGCACAAAACCATAGGTGGGTCCGCCCAATCTAACATAGGGTCCAAAACCAAAATTTTCCGAGGCGCTACCCAAGACCCCATAAAGTGGGGTTGTGGGTGCCCTTCAAACCCCCTATTAACTACATGGAAAGAATATAACAAAACCCAACATTCTCCCACTTGTTGTTTTGTTTCCACAGGGGGCCACAAGAGAGCTTAGTCATTTTCCCAGCCCTGAAATGCCCATTGTCTTTGTACACCAAGAGAACTTCTCAGATCTCACAGATTTTGTCAATGCATCTGCAATATTCTTCAAAGTGTCCACCTTCACCAGCAACAACCTTTTGTCTTCTATCATATCCCTCAACAAGTGATACTGAACATCAATGTGCTTTGTCTTTGAATGATATCTTGGGTTCTTTACCAAGAAAATTGCACTTTGGCTATCACAGTCTATCCTTATAGTTTCCTGTACTAACCCCATACTTGAACACAATCTGTGCAACCAAACTGCTTCCTTTCTTGCATGAGTGGCTGCCATGTATTCAGCCTCTGTAGTTGATAGTGCTACTACAGCTTATTTCTTACTCATCCAATTGACTGCACCTCCAAATAGGTTAAACATATACCCACTTGTAGATCTTCTCTGATCCAGATCTCCAGCCCAGTCTGCATCAACAAAGCCATAAATATCCAAACTCTTCACGATCCTAGTCCTTCCTTGTAGCACAAACCATAATCACTAGTGCCACGCAAATACCTGAAAACCCACTTCATTGTTGTCTAATGCTCCTTTCCTGGTTTTGACATAAACCTGCTCAATACTCCCATTGCATGTGCAATGTCTGGTCTAGTACAGACCATTCCATACATCAGGCTACCAACTACACTTGCATATGGAACACGAGACATGTCCTCTTCCTCTTCTTGTGTCTTGGGACATTGTTTAGTAGATAACCTCACACCTATAGGAACAGGAACCTTCACTGGTTTACTGTCCTGCAATATTGTCTCGACATACTTCCCCTGGTTTAACCAAAGCTTCCTCTTTGCCCGATCTCTTTTAATTTCCGTGCCCAAAATATAGTTTGCAGCACCAAGATCTTTCATGTCGAATTTGGAGGACAATTGGATCTTCAAATCCTGGATAATTTCTTTTTCATTTCCAACCAACAACATATCATCCACATACAAGACTAGATAAATAACACGGTCATAAATTAATTTAAAATACACACAGTGATCTACTTTACTTCTGGTGAAGCCAAGTATCCCTATAAATGTATGAAATTTCTCATACCACATCCTTGGTGACTGTTTTAACCCATACAGAGACTTATTTAACTTGCATACCAGTTCTTTTTTACCCTTCGATGCAAATCCTTTAGGTTGCTTCATGTAGATTTCCTCTTCTAGATCCCCCTGAAGAAATGTTGTCTTCACATCCATCTGTTCTACCTCAAAATCAAAAGCAGCAGCAACAGATAAAAGTAATCTAATAGAAGTTAGCTTGGAAACAGGAGAAAAAATATCACCAAAATCAATTCTCGGCACTTGGGAATAACCTTTTGCTACCAACCGAGCTTTGTATTTCTCCATTTTTCCTTCTGCATTTGTCTTCTTTTTGAACATCCATTTTCTGCCAATGGGTTTCCTTCCAGCCGGCAACTCCACTAGATCCCAAGCCTAATTTTTGTGCAAAGATGCCATTTCATCAACCACAACCTCTTTCCAGAGTTTTCCATCCTCTAAATCTACTGCTTCCTTCACAGTTTTGGGATCATCGTCAATAATAGATAAAGAAAAATTTGAACAGAAAGCAGATGGACTATACCTTTCAGGCTGCCTTCTTTCTTGAACTGATCTTCTCACAGCCAGAGTTTGTGGCTCTTCATCTTCTGATTCCTCCTTTGCTATAAAGTCTGATTCTTCCTCCTTTAGCTCAAACTCTATCTTCTCAGGTTCCTTCCGTTGGACTTCATGTTTAATAACATATTTCACATCTTTAAACACTACATCTCGGCTGTACACAACCTTCCATGTGACTGGGTTCCAAGCTTATAACCCTTTAAACCATCCTTATACCCAATAAAGATGCACTTTTCATATTTACTATCCAACTTGGTTCATTTCTCCTTTGGAACATGTACATATGCATCACAATCCAAAATACCCTCAGATGTGAAAGAGAGGGTTTCTTACCAGTCCATACCTCTTGTGGAGTCTTATCCTCCAACGCTGATCAAGGTGACCTGTTGACTAGGTAACATGCAGTATCCACTACCACTGCCTAGAATTTTTGTCCTAACCCGGCACCACTAAGCATGCTTCTTTCCCTTTCCATCAATGTCTTATTCATTCTTTCTGTAACTCCATTTTGCTTAGGTGTATATGGAGTAGTCTTTTGTCGTGTTATACCACACTTCTTAAAAAATTCTTCAAATTCCTTACTGCAAAACTCTCCACCGTTATTTGTCCTCAGCACCTTTATCTTCTTCTCTGTCTAGTTTTCCACCAGAGCCTTAAATTCTTTAAATCTGTCAAAGACTTCAGATTTCTTCTTAAGGAAATATATCCATGTATTTCTTAAGAAGTCATCTATAAATGATACATAGTACACATACTTACCCAATGATGGAACCTTCATAGGTCCAAACACAACACTGTGCACAAGTTCTAATATATGTTTCGCCTTCTTACTACTAGAGGGGAAACTCACCCGATTCTGCTTCACATATACACAATTTTCACAGAGATTAAAATCCAGAGAGCTATTATTGATACCTTCTACCATACCTTTACCATGAAGTATCCAAAGGCCCTTTTCTCCAATATGTCCAAGCCTTTGATGCCACAACATGGTCTTCTCTCCAGAGACCACTAGATTTTCTGCTCAACCACAGAACTATTGCACCCATCAATAATAGTGCGACCTTGCAGCTTGTACAGAGTTCCAATCCAAACTCCCTGCATCAATACTAGTGCTCCCTGAACCATCTTGCAAGTATCCTTCTCAAACACTGTTTTTACACCTACATCATCCAACTTGCTAACATAAATTAGATTTCTGGCTAACGCAGGAATATGTAACACCTAGAAGCATTCTAACCCTTCCACCTTGCAACTTCAACTTTACTTTTCCACAATCAACGATTCTAGCCTTCTTGTCACCCCCCAAGAAGACATCACCACCATCATATTTCTCATACTGGCAGAACCACTCTCTATGGGGAGTGAAGTGAAAGGATGCACCTGAGTCAATCAACCATGCCTCATGATCTACATGTGTACTTGAAGAAGCCAAGTACACACCCCCGCCTTCATCTAAGGTGGTTTTTGCCTCTATAGAAGGAGCCTCATCAGATCCCTTTCCCTTGTCAGGAGTTTTAGATTTACAGTCCCTTTTGTAGTGCCTTTTCTTTCCACATTTCTAGCACACCACCTTTACAGGTTTTCCTGGAGATTTAGATCTCCCTTTAGATTTAGATCTCCCACTTGATGACTTATTTTTGTTTCTGTTCTAGGTCCTCCCTCGTACAAACAAGGCATTGCCATTTTGGCTCTTCATACTTTTCCATCTCATCTCCTCCGTTAGCAAGGATGAGACTATTTCATCAAAATTCAAGGCAGTTGCATTGCTACCTATTGCAATAACCAGACTATCCCAAAAATCTGGTAGAGAACACAACAAACTGATGCACTTAATCTTCATCTGAAATTTTAATATCAACAGATGCTAACTGACTTACCACAGTATTAAATGCATTCAGATTCTCTATCACCGAGTCTCCATCTTTCATCCTCAGGTTATACAGCTTTTTCTGCAGGAACAGTTTATTCACCAGAGACTTAGATTGGTATAAAGTCCCTAACTTGTCCCACAAAGCCTTCACCGTAGCTTCCCCTGATACATTTAGCATTACTGAATCTGAGACACATAATTGTATTGTGCTCTTTGCCTTCTGATGCAACTTCTTAGCTTCTTCATCAGACACTCCCATTGGATTAATACCCGGATCTACCGCGATCCACTGGTCTTTATCCAACAACATATCCTCCATCTTGAGTTTCCACAGCTCAAAACTCTGACCATTAAATTTCTCAATCTCTATCTTTCCATTTCTTGCCATCTTCTTTCACCACCAGAATTGATCTCGCAGATCTCCCACTGAAAGGGGTCTACCATATGCCCGAACGAAACCCCTCTGCAACAAAGGCATCCCCTGAAGCCAAAACAACTCTGATACCAAATGTAGGTTTTAACCCCGTACAAAAATTACCTGCATATGAATTCTAAAACACAGAAAATAAAAATGCGAGATCATAACACATAAAACACATATAGACATAGATTTTCCCCTAGGTCCCAAAACGAGGACTACCAGCTTGATTTTTCATTATGTTCCTTTCAATTTTACAATACATATTTATACATGCCGAAGCATCCAATACCATGGACTGAAAACCATCGCGTCCAATATCATGGACCGAAAACCATCGCATCCAATACCATGGACCAAAAACCATCGCATCCAAAAAACATGTGCAAAAATCATGCACAAAACCATAGGCAGGTCCGCCCAATCTAACATAGGGTCCAAAACCAAAATTTTCTAGGGCACTGCCCCGGACCCCATAAAGTGGGGTTACAGGTGCCCTTCAAACCCCCTGTTAACTACATGGAAAGAACATAACACAACCCAACAACAACTTTCCTCATGCATAGTGTAGGCAGTTAATTCTAGTTTATGAAAATGTTTCTTGTTTGCATAGATTTTTGGAAGATATACATGTTTTATGCAGAGAAGTTGCTTCAGGAGGAGACTAATACTTCATAGCCAGTAGCCACCTTCCACTCCATCCACCTTAGCCATCCCTTGTTTTCACCATCAACTTCACTAGTTTTCATCATTTTTCATAGAAATTCTTCCAAGCACATTGAGTAAAGCTAACCATCTACTATCTTTGTTGTTGACTTCCGAGTGATCCTAGACCTTCTCCCACTCATTCCACCCATCACACACCTTTCTTAGGCCTTCCATCACCTCCAACACCTCACATTTTTCTCTCGGCTGTATCTTGTAGGTTTACAAGGGATCATGTAGGTTTCTAGTACATCCTGTAGGTTTTCCTGAAATGGCATGTTTTGAGGCCGAATTAATGGAAAACCTATAGGAAGTCACCAAAAGCGTCCCAAAAGTCTTCCACACCATCCAAACATCTCATAACCCTTCCATCCATCCTCAAACATCCTTAATTCACCTACCACATCAATAGAAACAATTATTTTGCATACTTGATTTTGCATAAAACCAAAAAACAAAAACAGATTTAGTTCAGTCTCTTTACTTGCACATTAGTGATGTTTGATGATTCTTACTTCTATAACTTAGATAGTAGCATTGGGTCTGCCAAGCATAGTTTCTTAGAAATTAATTAGGAAATGGTGTGATTTAGCATTACATGTCAACCTTCTCAATTATTGTAGTAGAGTAGCTCTCTCTTAGAGTATATTTACCTTTCTTCCATCAAATAATCAAGCTTCTTCTGACTCCATAGAAGTCTAGCTTGAAACCCTAGTGGTCTCTCGCCAGATGAACAATGACAATAAGCAGAACCATCACTTTTACTTGTGTATACAACACTATCACCTCCAAGTTTGTACGAACCCCGGGTTAATAAAGTAAAGCTGCTAGCCCAGGAGTTGCAGCATCCTTGCTGCAATACTAACACTCATCACTTTTTGGCACTGTTTCCGAGGAGGCGCTTGAGTAAATGTGATTACTGCTTTATTTTCTTCTATTTCTTGTCTTCAATATACTGCCATTAGTTTATTTCTGCAAGAGTAGTCTAATTGTTTCCTTTCTTCCATTTTGTATTTTCTGCTTTCTTTTCCATTTTGCAAGCAAGATTTCAATCCAGCAAGTGGTTTTTTCATTCCATCAATAATTTTCATTCAATCAATGATTTCAATTTTGCAAAGTATTTTCCAAGTTTGAAAAAATACAAAACCAAACCAAAAACATTTCCTTTCATGCCTCATAGGAATAGGGACAACTTAGGAAAATTTTTTCCAAATACCCCCACTACATCAAACAACCAACCTTCCCTCTTCTTTGGTGGCTATGAACTGGAGGAACCCTTAGGTGAGAAACCTGACATATTTGAAGAACCTATGGGGGAAGAAGAAGAAGAAGAACCCATTCCTACTAAACCAATGGCTGAAAACTGAAATGACAAGGGGAATAGAGAGAGAGTTGAGGGTGCCTTCACAATTAGGGAAACTAATGGGGGCACTAAGATGAAAAATATAATCCCCTATGTCCTACCTCATTTCCATGGCCTGACCATAGAGGACCCCAACATTTTCCTATTTGATTTTTCTTTTATGTGTCGAATCTATGACTATACAGATGATGAGAAGAAGTTAAAACTATTTCCATCTACCCTCAAGGATGCACCATTGCGTTGGTTAATGGGTTTACTTGGAGATAGCATCACAACTTGGGCTCAGATGCAACAAGACTTTAACAACAAATATCGGGACTACTGTCGATCAAAGGATTCTAAAGAGGAAATTTTCAGGATGGCCATAGGCAATGATGAATCCCTAGAGGATTATGAACAAATATTCTAGCTTAGTTACAAAAGGGCCAGGTACACACTTGACTCTGAGTCACTAAAGCAAGTCCTTCTTAGGGGAGTAAGGGAGATATTCTAGATACCCTACATTTGTTAGCAGGAGGAGATATCTACCAATTACCCTATGAGGATATCAAGATTATCTTTAGAAACCATTCTAGGGTAGCTAGGAAAAGGGTACGAGTAGTCAACCTATGGTCAGTACATCATCTTCCAACTCATCCATTAAGGGTGAAATTGAAAACATTCTGGAAGATTTCAAAAGTGAGATGCTGCAAACCCTTGCCTTGCAAATGGACACCATGCACATTAAGAGGAAGCAGGAGGAAGCAGAGAGAACCTTGGCCATTTTTTGTCCTAGATGCACCAGGAGGCATCATAAGTATGAATGTCCACTGAATTCTATTGAAATTTCCTCAGCCTGTGAAGAAAACCACTCCATAGACAAGTGCCCTTCTTTGCCCGGACTCAAAGCTGTATATCAAGGAGCTAAATGGGTCAGTGAGCAGCTCTCCTACATTAACCAAAGGAGACCTCATGGGCCTAGACCATATCGGCAGAGCATGCAAGGGTCTTCCCATGCATATTACAACCCCAACCAAACCACATCCATGCCTTATTGGGGACCCCTTGCTCATCCTTCCTAGTCTACACCCCCTCCTTGGTCCTTTGCATCTCAGTATCACTCCCAGTTAGCCAACCAGTCACTTCAACATTATGCTCCGCCACAACCTCAGTGGAATGCACCGCCCTAGGGCTGGAGGAACCAATACAACAATGCTCTAGCTCTATTGCCTCCACCAGCTACCCAACCACAACTGCTGCACTTTGCCCCACCCAAGAAACCCCAAATGCCTACCCAGCCAAATCCAAACCCGAAAAACAGGTAGGCTCAACAAGTATACAGTGGAGAGACACCATATCCAGCTTATGTTGTGGAAATCTAGGAGATTAACCTGAGATCTAGGAGAGTTCTCCTAGATAACTAA
>APFE030640565.1:0-13281 GCA_000404065.3 Pinus taeda
CACCTCCCTCACCTCCATCTCCACCCACTCCACCTCCACCAACCCCGCATTTCAGCATGGAAAGCATGATCAAGCTACCCGTATTTAGAGGAGTAGGGAATGAGGATTTGGACCAGTTCTGGTTCATGGTAAGAGCAGTGTGGGAAGCACAAGGGGTCACGAATGACAACATTAAGAAGGCTACATTGGTGAGAGTGTTGTAGGATTGCTCATCGACATGGTATATCAAACATTCTAATGATCATCCAAATGAAGGAATAGCAGAGATCCAGAATGCATTGAACAAATAATTTAGCTGACAGAAATCAGAGACACTGTTAATCATCGGGTTTAAAGAGATCGCGATGCTTCCAGGTGAGACCCCCTAGGATCTGGATCAAAAACTAAAGGGTATTATCCGTGAGGCTAATATGATGCTTACAGATGCACAACATCGTGCATGGTTTGTGGCATCTCTAACACTACACCTGAGGACGGCGCTGTTGCAATAGAAACTTTCTACCTAGGCCGAAGCGTTGGAAATGGCGATGAGATTGCATGAGACAATGATATAGGATCCGGAGCTGGGGGTTCAACAAATCCACGCGCAACTACAGAATATCTGCTTGGAAATTCAGAGCTTGAAGTAGGATAGGGCACCGCGGCCAGAAGCATGCGAGGAAGTGTGGTGCATAAAATGCAAAGGCCAGGGCCATGAAAAGGACCACTGTCCAATATTCGCGAACTACTTACCAGGAAGGGGACCAATGCCATTGAGATTGGAGGCACAAGTAAGGCCAAGTGTGACAACCACGTTATGGTGTGCGATCTATCAGATAGGAGGAAAGCACACAATAGATAATTGTCATTTGTTGCATAAGTATACACAGACTCCCTAGTAGTTTTTTTGTAATTTGTGTAGGTCAATAAGCCACGACGAGCACACTAGTCGTAGTTGCGAGTTAATGATGGACCGGACCCCAGCATATGGGATGTCGACGGAAACGCGAGCCCTCAACCCAGCTGCGGGGATTGAGTGCGCTGGATTTCAGGGGCAAGGTCAAGGACAAGGAGGAATGGGGCCAGGAAGGGGCCGCGGACAATTAATTTGTTACAATTGTGAGGACCAGGGCACTATTCCGATGATTGTACCAACCCGACGAGAGTATCCTATTCATACTATGCTCAATTTGATCATGCAATGGTAGATTGTCCTACGTTGATCACACATATGTGTGAGAAAGGGGTACTCCAGCCTCCTCCAACTCAAAATATTCAAATGATGAGCTCTGAACCATGCAAAGAAGACCCAAATGTGAACATGGTGCTCAGAACAGTTTGACACAAGGGAAGGATAAGGGGAAGCAACCCGAGGAAGATACATGGGTTCACAAGGCTCCTACAAAGGAGCCCAAGTTTGACTTAGAGCGCACAAAGGAGATATTCATGGAAGCTAAGAAGAGCTTCGCAGAGGCCTCCACTTCAGGTAGTATGGATCAACCAGAGCCAGCGATGGATCCTTCTATGATTACTACCTTTTTGGAGACATGCATGTAACTGCTACATGACAAGAAGGCAGTAAGGGACTACAGGAGTTGACCACCAGGTGTGCAGGGTCAGGGGAACCACGCGTAGTCCAGAAACTAGGAAAGCATGCATTGCGCACTGGGAGGGAAATGAGATTGACGGCACATATTGGCAAGTATGAAATGGATTAGGTAATCATAGACCTGGGTTCGCACGTGATTGTATTACCGAAGCAAACATGGGAATGTATGGGTAGGCCCACGTTACAATGGTCCCCTATTCAATTATGAATGGCAAACCAACAGAAGATTTTGCCCATGGGGAGGTTGCAAGGGTTAACAGTTGATATCGAAGGTGTGAGCACATAGACAGAATTTGAAGTAATAGAGATGGTCGATGCAACAATCCTCATCATGCATTGCTAGGGATAGATTGGGCCACTGATATGAATGGATTCATCAACTTGAAAAAGCGGAAGATGATATTCGAGAAAAAGTCCCTACGTGTAGTAGTTCCGCTAGACCCAGCCGAAGGAGCACGCTACACTGAACCAGTGTGCAACGATGAAAGTGACAATGAGCTAGACTATATTTACTAGATAACCACGTGAGACTAGAAGCAGGTGAACCCAACTGTAGATGGGAGAATCTCATGGGAGTGTGATAGTTCCTGCACTTCAGATTCAGACGAAGAAGTAGAACGCTGACAGAACCGGTTGCACGAACTAACAATGCTAAATTGCAACATGATGATTAGATCACCGTGTTGCATGAAAACAGAGGCAAGGGAACTGCCAACATATGATGGGTGACAACAGTGGATGAATTCCTAGAAAAATTTGAAAGCACAATACCGAAACAATAGCGGTACGGTGCGCTGGAATGGGCACTGCGCGGAACACCCGCACGATGGTGGAATAGACATCAGAAGACCATTGTAAACTGGCACGAATGTAGAAGATGGATGCGCTTATGGTTTGGAAGCCCCCAACATCGAATGAGATCCGGGTAGCTAGGACGAAGCAGCTTGCATGCCCACCTGTGTCGATGGGTGTAGATGTATGTTGTGCAAGCACATCCTAGACTAAGGATCAAAAATCAGAACCAGACGCATCAGCTGGAAAAGCGACGCACACCACAAATATTCCACGTCGGACCATTCAAAGAGCTATGTGGAATCATGAACAAAGTTCGCCAGGTGAGATGACTGACTGGGACCTGCGCGTACCAACAGCTCGATGGGCCTATAAGGCCATAAGCAAAACCCGGAGCGCAAAAATGACCCCAACACTAACGAGAAGAGACGAAACCATAAGAGTGGAGAAGAATCCCCATATAACAGCTCCCACAGTTGGGATAATACACGAGGACTCAGATAAAGGAATTACGTAGTTACAGGAAGCCATTCAGCGAGGGAACTTGAAACTTCACAAACTCAAAGAAGATTGGGTATGGTTGAGAAAGAAGAGCATGATATTAGACGAAGAAATCAACAAACTAGACACTGAAGTTGTGCAAGCATGCTGTGCCGAGGAACTAAGCATGATGGGACAAGGTATAGGCAACCATACTACTGCATTAGAATAATTTGTGACCCTATTACCATGGTTGTGACACACCTTACTAGACAAAGTAAATAGGGGAGTACACCATACAAGGAAGAACACAACGCACTGACGAACATGAGGGTAATTGAGGGGTGCCCACTGACTAGGCTGGCAGATAAATTGAAGCCTCACACCGGTGGTGCGACCACCTGACTATCTGTAGGAAGCACAGTCTCAGTGCTCCAAGCAGTTGAAAGAGAGCATAGGACAATAAAAGAGTATGTATTGGAGATGCACCAAACGGAGGTTGCGCGTAGGATCGGGATGTCACCGGGGTCGTGGCCACGCATAAGGGGCTATGCTTCTACGCAGGTAGGCTGGGAGATGACCATTGGTGTCACTGTTCATGACAAGAGGTCCAATTTAAGGCAAAAAGGAGTGGGGGCAGACAATTAAGACATGAATTAAGAACGAGATTTGGGACGATCTGCCGCCAAGAAGTCATTATTGTTGTGGAAGTGGGGGGAAGGGTCAAATTCAAATTCAAAGGACGCTATAAAACCCCCAAGGCCAACTCCAAGGCAACACTTGGTTATTTGAGAATTGAGCAAGTACAAAGCATTGAGCGCCACATACTCTTACCATTCTCAAGTATAGACACAATGACAGCTGCTAGAACAAGAGTGTGATTCGCCGAAGTTACGACAAAGCCCTGTATGGCCTATGAGGAGCCTGGAGAGGCGGCAGTTGCACTAGAAGTTCCAAAATAATCATGCATGCCATGGCTATAGAAAGATAATAAAATGATGGGGCCAGTCCGTGTATCCCCAAGAAACCCAAGGTTTGGAAAATTGTCAATGGCAGAGAAGGGAAAAGCCATTACCATTGCAATAGCGGAGGAGGAGGAAGACTTGCAGGCCCTAATCACGCAAATTGAGGCACAAGATGATGAGGCAGAGGATGTCTACCAAAATAATTGTGTGACAAAGTTACCTCCTTACATCCCCACATGGAAGGGGAAAGCCAAGGTACCAAAGGACCTAGAGGCCACAAAGAGTGCGCTCCAGACCCCACTCCTCCCCGATGATATAAGGTTTGAAGGTCCACCATTGGGATGAGTACCTACTATGAAGTTCAAATATTGGGACCTTGTGGATAGTGAGAAGTTCCCAGAGTTGGTCACGAATAAGTTAATAAAGCAAAAATGGTTGTGCGGTGTGGAGAAGGTTGGGTTACTCCATCTGCGATGGATACCCCACTACCACCGTGCGCCCATCACCATTTTTATCATCAGGAAACTGTTGTTCCTAGTGCATGATGGGTATCTCTGGCTAGACGAGCCAATTCCCATCACGGCCGACCTAATTCATTGAATTTTTCGACTACCAATCAAAGGAAACTACCTCGCAGCCATAACAGGAAAAAGCAGCGACTTGGCCCTCACAGAAACTATGAAGGCCAAGTATAAACTAGAAAAGAGAAATGGGGGGTACGCAATAGCAAGTATTAAAGACCAAGGGGCACGCGTAGCCACCTAGCTACTAGCCGAAAAGCTAATGAGGAAATGTCGTGCCGATGAAGTACCAAAGTCTATGATTGCATTGGCAGAGCAATGCGCAGAGGGGGTCTAGTTCAACTGGGCACAGTTCCTATATGATGAATTCTTGACAAACTGCAGGAAGGCCTAGGAGCAGGGTAAGACCTTCCACTATGCATGGTTGCTCTTATCCATCTTGTTGGTTGTAGGAGAGCTACTGGCGGACAACCAATTTCCCACTACTAAGGGTGACCTTCCTGAAGTTGTGAGGTACACCTCGCTTTGGGCTACAAAGGACGCGAACAAGATTTGCGAGATAAAGGTGTTCTAGGTGTTTGTGGAGGTGAGCATCCGAACATGGATCAACTGCAAGCCATGCTTGTCCCCTACAGTTCATAACAGCTTGCAAAGCGTGGCAAAATTCAAGGTCGATATGCATAACTTGTATATCTGGGCACGCAAGGATCCAACACGAAAAAGGGTGAAGCTTCCATTCGTTGCAACGGACGATACGATCTTTGCTGTGATGGAGTCATGGCCTCCAGAGTGGCACGCCCTGGACTTAGCAAAAATGGAGAAGACCACAGCTCAACAACGAAAGAATGAAACCAAGTTGCACCTCACGCAGCTGGCTGAGAGGAAGCACAGGACTAAGAAACAACCGCACGGAAGAAGGCAACCGATGCAGCAATAGTAGCACAGATGGTAGAGACCACAACCGTGCCAACTAGAGAGGCTAAGGAAGGCTAGGAGAGGTCCTCGGGGCAATAGACTAAGGAAGTTGATAGGGAGGAGGACTGCGCGGACCGCATTATGATGTCAACACAACTCAAGCAGTCACGCGACCCAGAGAAAACAAACCCTAGGAAGAAAGGGAAAGCCACAAAGACGTCTGTCAACCTGATCACGCTCATAGAAGGTGATCAGTTGGATATCAGCAAAACGATTTGGGAAATCACAGAGGATGCACTTCGATTGCAGATGGAGTAGGACACTGTGTTGGGGGCACTCAACATGCAGCTACAAGGTTTACAGGTACAACACCCCCAAACAGGCACAATGGCCCAGTATGTCGCAGCATGAACCATTGAGGCTGAACAGCCGCTACGTGCCCATATGGGTAACACCTTCATCTTTCCCGAAGGCGCGTTAGTAGCAACAAGTTGGGATGACCGAATTGCAATGAGCAGCATGAAAGGCGTCAACTTGAACTTGGCCGCCTTTCCACGTGAAATATTGTACCAGCTGCAGGATGGGGTCATCGCCGAACTCCACGCCCAGGAAGGCCAGCAATCCAAGTCCTGCATGAGTAGAAAATCAACATGGACTAGCTCAGCATCCAAAGGGATGAGTTGGTTCTGAAGGCAGTGGATTGGAGTAGGCAATAGAGGAATCATGCAGGAGCATTCCAGAGTTGGTCATGCCAGAAGAGCTACCAGTAGTAGAGCGGGTCCATAGATTGGCAGTCAGAGTTCGAGAGGCCCAAGAGGAAACGACAAAGGTTCGGTTGGAGCTGAACCTGTAATCTACGAGCTACAATTAAAGGCGTAGCCCTCCACACCCTTAGAAGTCATAGAATAGCTCACCCGTGCTATCTAGATGGGGTTGGAACAAACTGGCTAGGTGACACAGGGGTGCATCGGGATGTTGGAGCAAGCACTAACCATACTTACGCACCTGCAGGAAGACCCGAACCTATGACACCTAGAGACAAATGCGCACGATTTGCAGTAGGAGTATGACAGTGTTTGGGGCACCATGCAGATGGTTTCCCTTACTTAATGACTTGCCAAACTATAGCAGGCAAGGGCACTGAAGGACTGATTAGAAATCATGCACCAAAAGGAAGCCCTACTTAAAGCACACATCCAGCCATGGATCGATGAAGCATTCACAATCAAAGCTACCATTGAAGGGAAGCTGGCACATATGCAGGAATTGTATATGGTTCGATAGGAATGTGACCTAGCTCACAAAAGTTCAGAGATAAGGCGGCAAAACAGTGTGCTGAGGGCACCCAAGTTGCATGAGACCTGCTACATGGACTTCGCGCAAAGATCACCACGCTAGCGGAGTGACTCGAGATGAGTCAGGATGATTGTGTTGGGGGCCTATTAGGCAGTAGACGCCCCCAATAGCATGTTTTTGGGACTTGAAGCTTGAATATTGGTCAAGTGTAATGTAAAGACCCCGCAAAATGCAGGCGCAGAGTGCAAGAGTCTTGGGTTGTCCACCCTAAGATAATGTAATTTAATGTAAAGTGTGTCAGCCTACCCATGGTCCGCGGACCATGGGATTATATAAATAGAGCAAGGCTCTGTGTAAAGGAAGTTCTTAGTTTTTGCCAAGTAACAGATAGATGCGAAGGCATGGTTAGGAGATAAAAGTGAATCTGAAGCATATTGGGTCATATTGGTAGGTAGAGGCTCTGCAGCTGAGTGCGCAGAAGCCTAGCAGAGTCTGCAGCTGAGTGCACGGACCCCTGCAGCTGAGTGCACAGAGCGGAATCGGGTTTGTAACTGAACTTGAGTATTAATAAAGATAAGATTGATTCAGAATATTGTGCATCTGTTTGTAGATCTATATTTCTATGTTATGGTTATCTTTATGCATTTATATTGTTTTCAAGTACTCACACTAATCTGAAAGTTGAATAAGTAATAAGAATATTGGGCCTGCACAAACTAAGTTAAGCACTAATATAATAACACAGTAAGGATTGGATCAGAATAATCCAAAGGTGTGCATGGGTTGCGAAGAATAGAAAGCTGCGCGGAGCAGCACAACATGTAGATTAGGATTGTGAACCTCCAGAACCCTCATCAAGACATCCCTAGGGTGCAGAAGCCTAGTTCCAACACCCTCCCATACTACTTTGGATGAGACCTCAATCCGCGTTCTACAGATTATTGCTAAAAGGGCCAGTAGTACCAAGATTTTCTTGGCTAAACTCACTGTTGAACTTGGGTCAGGCCCCACATAGCCAACAACTGGCAACTTAAGCTACTTTCTCAATGCTGCAATATCCAAATTCTTCTTCTTGATGATATCCTTTGCAACATTTATATCTTTAGGATCATATCCTCTCTTGATTATCAAATCTTCCAAAGATTTGATCTATTATCCTTTGCTAAGGAGGATACCTTTTCCATTTTCAACTGAGACTGAACATTGGCAAATGATACCTGCAACTTGGAAAATGACATAGCAGTATTAGTTAATGTAGAATATATCATCTCACCAGTATGTTTATGCATCCCCATTTGATCAATGGGATTGATGTCTTTGGCACTGAACTCAAATGTAGAACTCTTGTAGTTTTCTGATGTTTTTGGATGTGGAGTTTGGGCCTCAAGAAAGGCCATCTGCATCTTCCCATTATCTATGTCAAAAAATGATAACAATCTGCTCTATGAACTAGAGGTTTACTTCCAAAACAGATTATAGGTACAGTTTTTAAGAATCTCATTCTGAAGCTTAATCTCTTTGTACCTATCAAAAACTATCTTTTCCTTCTCTCATTGGATCTTCTATGGATCTAGCTTTGTTTCCCTCTGAACTTGTGATGATCAAAGTTCAGTAGAATATGATAAAAATTTGCTACTTGCAAGTGGTGAATCTGTAATTGTGATGGCAGCCTACTCTTCTATCTCTTTGTCCACATCTGTCCTAGGAGTAAATTTTGTCATTTTTCTGTAACTGATCCTGAATTCTTTGGCCTCACTTCCTATTGTTGATGATGATCCATCCTCTTTTATTTTTATTTTTTATCCTGAGTAGTGGGAGTCTGTAAACTTGAAGTAGAAAAGAGTTGTTCTTCATCTTCCTACAAGATTCTCTATCCATTCCAACTGATTTGCATAATTTTCTATCTCAGGCCTTGAGGTATGGATATATGGAGTAGTTTTATTTTCTACTCTGAGTTTTGAAATAATACCACAAGGGTCATAAGACCATGTAAAACTCAGGTTGAATTTCATCTCTTTAAGAAGTTTATCTACTTCCTAACCTGTTGTCTTCGTATTACATACAAATAGGCCCACCCGTGTCTTTATGTGAAACTGTGATTTCTTCTTAGCCACTACAAAATGAATGTCATCAGAATTTAACATTTTTCTGATGTATTCTAGGGAAAAAATCCTCATGGGGAGATATTTAGGGAGTTTGTATGGTGCCAATTTGCATCCATAAACTCTGATTTATTTGTAGTTTTTGTATAAATACCAATCTCCGATCTTGTCCTGATCTGTTAGATGTAAATTATTTTAATATATTCAGTGATTCTGGGTTGTATGGAACTGTTAAGGATGTTCATGGCTAGGTGAACAAATTCCTCAATAAGTTGCTTGTAAGAGAACTCTTGCTTCTCTTTCATGACTAGTGAGGTCCAAAAAATCACTAGCTACTAGTTTCCTACATCATCTAGCTTCTGCATTGCAAAATTGAATTTATTTGCTTGATATTAAAGGAACATGTAGATTAAAATAAAGTTGTAATTAAACACCTTCTCTGTGGGAAATTTTAGAAACTGTTCATGAATTCCATCAACCAAGAATTGACTGAAATTGAATATAATGGATGGCTTACTATCTGTGGAAAATATGGAGAGGAAACCTAAGATGGGCTAATCTACCCACTGATCAGAGTGATAACTCATAATATATGAAATTATGGATATAATTTTTTTTATCTTGATCAGGGTAGATGGAGGAAGGATAAGGAGGATTCTTTTTAGGTAATTGGGCATTCTCAAGCAAAAATATCTTGAAAATTTTGGCTCTGCTACCGAAATCAAGCTTCTGATAAAGCTGGGTGAGTGCTTCTAAGGATAAAGGGGCACTATTTTCCACAAGGGGAGCTAACATCATTTGGTTTATAGACTGAGAAGTAATGGTAAAGAGGATGTCTTCGGATAGGGCCATGATAGCTCTTTGGGTAGGGACATAACCTGCCTAACATTTTTTGGTGAATTCATGGGCTTGGAAGGTCAGAGGGAAGATATAATGGTAAATATTGGACTCCTAGAGCCCAATTTCATCAGTTTTATCTGGACTGCTTGTCTTCCATCCAAAAATATAACTCTAAAATCTCACAGTCACACTAAGTTTCACTAATCCCATAATCCCTGTCAACTAGAGGAATGTGATCTAAATCTACAGAGGGAGGGATTAATGGATTGACAATTTTATCCTGGGTTTTTCTCTTTAGAGGTATCAGTATATCAATGAATAATCACAGTGAGATAGAACAAGGCTTATCGAGAATAAGTTTAAGTTAAATTAATTTCCAGGGGAAAGGAGACAGAGTGCTAACAATTCTTGTCTTGGTCTGGCCACGTGAATATTGTGAAAATGATCGCTATGTAAATCTGCGAATTACAGGGAATAAGCTAGTGAAAAAAGGAATAAAGAAATGGTTCCAAAATATTTTAAACAATGTTGTGAAAGTCTTGTTGGAAATGGCATGGGACCATTAAGTTTGAACAGTTACCTGGGAATTGTGAATTTAATGTCGAATGATTATTTTTGTCGAGAGAGCATTTAAGTGGATAATGGCTAGGCGACATGGTGGAAACGTCATGGTAGGGATGCGGTAAAGTGGGCGAGGGGAAGGTGGTTTCAGAGGGGGTATAAGGTGGTAAGCAGTATCTGTTGGCAGGGGTGCGAAATGCCGAAAGGGTGCCACGTAGGGATCAGGCCTAGTGGGAGAAAACAACCTTTTTGGGACGCCCCCCCCACTCCCCTGCCCCTCCCGAAAGGCAGATGGAGTGGGGACGGAAGAAGATATGGACCATGGATCATGAGGGGCAAAGGATCTCGATGCTCTGACAACAATGTCATTTAGCCAAATACGAAAAAGAGAGATTTGTCGACATGCGCCTTTGAATTTGTATTTTCGACTTAGGATAAAGGTTAGGAATAAAAACATGTAAAAAACACTTTATCCAATCATGCCCCTTTGCCTTTTACAATGTCATTAAACTTAGGATAAAATGGCATGGGCATATATTTATAAAACCAACTATTTTACCTACCCTTAACTAAACTAACATTTTATTTTTCTAAAGGGTGCACTTAGACTAGCAAACCCACATTATTTTATTTTATACATAATGAAAATATATCTAAATCCTATCCCTTATTTATCCTATTTGTTTAGGTTAGACAATCGAATCAATGTCATTTTCTACCTAACTATCGATTTACCAAGATTAGAATGTTTGGCAAATCTTTATTCTCTAACCTAATTTACAGAAATTGGAACATGTTTAACCATGATTATGTTGTATGATTAAACAACTAACTAGTCATTGTGGCATTTTGAACAACATGCACACATCCTTTATTTAACAATGATGAAGAAAACTATCTATCAGTAGTGGCATTTGGACTTGCAACACTTTCAGTATTATGTATTTTTTGTTTTTCTTTTGATGGGGTTCTATCTTTTATTCTTTTTCAATATTTTTGTTTTTCCTCTTTTTTTCTTATTTATACCCTCTTTTCATTTTTATTATATTTTTCTTTTATTTGGAAATCATTGGCATATTGACAATTATTTATAATATAACATTCTTGAGATACAATACTCAGATACCTTGAGATCCTATAAATTATAGGACCCTAAAAACATGGCAGAAAGTGAATGAAGCATTCTCAACAAGAAGCTTCAAAGCAGACCTTGAAGACTGGTAGGTGTATATAAATTTCCAAAGGTCAGGGTTACATAAGGTTGCATGCAGGTACCCAGATTTTCCATTTGCAGACATTGTCAGCTAGATAATGTCTCATAAATATCCAAATACTCTAACTTTGAACAATGCCAATGGAAAAATTCTTGCTTCTTTTCTGGCACCAAATTATCATCTCATGTATCATTTTTCGAAGTCAGAATCACTCATGGATTCTTGCTTCTATGCTACCACCAACTACTTGAGAAAAAAGGACATTGTTAAAATTTAGGTGAGAGAGCCAACAAAGTTCCTTCAGACGCCCACCAATGCGTACAAGGCAAAATCTCTCAGGAGGGCCTATCATCTCTTGATAGCTCTATGTTGTAGAATCTATGGTTAGCAGAGTACTAAGACCTTCCCTGAAAGCTGTGAATAATTACTGAACCAAGTTGTGAATGAAGGAAGACCATTCAACTGGTCAAACTTGTTGGCTCAATAGTTGAAGATAAATGTAGCTAATCCCCTGAATCCTCTCAAGGGAAGAAAACTAGATTTTACATGTTTTCCTATCTACTAGATGCAATTTTATCTCATAATGCATTCCCTGGCATGAATTAGACCTGGACACCACAAGATCCTAACGTGAAAATTCATTGCAAGCT
Source organism: Pinus taeda (assembly GCA_000404065.3). Classification (NCBI taxonomy): domain Eukaryota; kingdom Viridiplantae; phylum Streptophyta; class Pinopsida; order Pinales; family Pinaceae; genus Pinus; species Pinus taeda. The sequence goes on from APFE030640565.1 coordinate 11,925, forward strand.
GCTTTCAAAGTGAATCCATAGAGGAGTATGGAAAATTTGATTGATCACTTCCTCATTATTATGTATAAGTTTATCTTTGAGGAAGAACCACCGTGCATGTCATGTGTAGCAATGGAAGCAACATTGGAGATAGCAGATTAGTTTTCCTCACTAGATGACAGTTTTCTCCTAGTGTTCGGAAGACAAAAATATCTACATATTTTACCGAGGCATGCCACGAATAAGTTATTCATGCAAGAATTTTCCTACCATCTCCCGAATGGGTTGTCAACAGTTTTTCACAGGAAGAATAAAGGACCTTGGCCCACTCTTCCTATGCATATCAGATCATACGAAATGAAGAACTTGAAAGTCATAGACACCAAAGACAAGGAAATGGAGAAATTCACATTCATTCATCTAGAATTCAATCCATAAATTCCAATGGTTTTTTTCAAATACCATTGTGCAAGGATTCATTTTTAGTGACCAAGAAATACCTTTCGCATACCCAAGGAGGAATCACGAAAGAATTATTATAATGCCTCCAACTCCCGCTAGCTAGTCAGTTTCACGGGAACATCATAGGTTACTCCGTAGAAACAATTCACTCTAGAGGAAGTGCTACTTGATGGGCCCTGACCTCGGTTCAACATTAAGTAGCGAAGCAAATCCCTACACTACTGGCCCTTTCCGCATTAATCCGTGGAGCATGGACTGAAGTCTCACCCGAAGCAGTATGGGGGGATGCAGGAACTGAGTTTTCGCATCCTGAGATGGTTGTGATGTCGATTATATTCCCTAACCCTTCCTTCGCGCAGACCGATAAGCCTTCGTGCAGACCGATAAGCCTTCACAAAAGTCTCTAATCATCCTTCGTAGATCCTAAATAGATAGATCAGGCACTTACATTCCTCTATAATTACTCTTAATTATGTATTTACTCAGTTTCACTTAAGTATTGGTTAACTTTAACATGCATTACTGTTATCTTCATGTAAACGGATATTCTTACTTGTGTTTATATGAAAAAGTAAAATACATAGATTTTGCACATCAATATAACATTAATTCATAACCCTAGAATTCAACATAACATAATCGCAACATTCATGACAGAAGTAAAATAACGCATACACAGATAATTCCATAATACTTATCTTTATTGGTAATCTAGATTTCCAGTATAGACTCTAACTACCTTGCACACACAGTTGTAGGGTTCCACGCACTCAACTGTAGACTTCTACCCTACGCCTTTGCACACTCAGCTACAAGCCTCTTTCTATGGTAAGACTCTTTACTCTTAGCTCTCACAGACCCATAAAATTACGCATAACTCTACCAAAAACTTGTTAACTACCTTAACTTCTAAGAC
>APFE030640567.1:0-14807 GCA_000404065.3 Pinus taeda
GATGGCTACATGCCTATGAACTGTGTTACAATGAGGCTTGAAGGCCTATTTATTGTTGAGAAACAATGAAAAACCCTTAACATTCCAAAACCTAACCCTAGGAGATCAAACGCCAAACCGTGGGCCCCGTTTGGGGTAAGTTGGTACATCAACTTCCCGGGGTCGTAACTTTAGCATATGATCTCCATTTGACGCGCACAATAGCTCATTAGAAAGATCTATTCAAGCACTATCATTGTTGGAACGGGAAACATCGGTCCATTACATAGACCCATGTTGCCCCCGGATTCCCCAAAAAACGTCGTTTAGGGCCTCAAAACGGCTCCGGAAGTTCAGGACCCGAAAAACTGCTAAAAATAGTAAGTTGTGCTACAATTAAGGAAACTGAAATGCTGAGAAAGATAATGGTGGGGGTCCATGTGGACTTGGCAGGTGGCCACCAATATCCACCTAAATCTTCGACAGGATGTTGGGAAGTACATCCGATCATGTACTGCCTGTGCTATTGCCAAACCAGCCATTAAGAAGCACGACTTCTATACCCTGTTGCCTACCCCTAGTCGACCTTGGGAATCCATCTCCATGGATTACATGTCAGGCCTTCCTTTCACTAAGCATGGAAATTACTGTGTTTTTGTGGTCGTCGACAGGTTCTCGAAGATGGCCATTATGATGGCTTGCAAGAAGAATATCACAGCAGAAGCCACTGCTAAGCTTTTCTTTGAACGAGTGTGGGTGCACTTTGGGATCCCACAGTCTATCATCTCAGATCGGGACAGTCGGTTTCTTAGCACATTTTGGTCCATGCAATTTATTACATCAGCAAAAATTTATCCCCTGCTGAATTAAACTACACTATTACTGAAAAGGAATTTCTAGTTGTAATACATGTTGTCAATAAGTTTAGACATTACATTACTGGATATCCTGTTATCTTGTACACAAATCATTCCTCCATAAAATATTTAGCAAACAAGCCTATCAAAAATGGCAGAATAACTAGATGGTTGATTTTATTGCAGGAATTTGATATTACAATTAAGGATTGACTTGGAAAAGAAAATCCTATAGCCGGTTTTCTCTCAAGAATGCCAAAGCCAATCGATGCAGCAGCAGTTGAAGGTCAATTTCCGGATGAGCATCTATTTGTTGTGGCTTTTCAAACACCCTGGTATGCTGATGTTTCCAATTACCTAACAGTAGGTATATTACCAAAGCATCTAACCCCTAATGAGCGGAAACAGATTGTTCAGCGGAGTGCTCAATTTTCTTGGATTGCAGGCTATTTGTTCCACAGAGGGGTAGATATGCATATCAGGAGATGCGTTCGAGAAGATGAAATCTTTGACATTTTAAAAGCCTGCCATGATAGACCATGTGGCGGACATTTTGCCAATCGCAGAACTGGACATAAGGTGCTACAAACAGGGTATTATTGGCCCACAATTTTCAAAGATGCAAAGAAATTTGTCCAAGCCCGTGATAGTTGCCAAAGAGCATAACGCCCTAGTCAGTCTGATGAGATGCCTCTGAAACCGCAGCTAATCATCAAACCATTTGAGTAATGGGACCTTGATTTTGTTGGACTAATTAACCCATCATCAAACCAAAAAACATATATTTTGGTGGCAATAGAATATGTCACCAAGTGGGTTGAAGCAGAGGCATTGCCAAGAGCTACAAAGGAATCTCTCATATAGATCATGTTCCATCTATTTGTGCGTTATGGCCTTCCAAGAGAGATAATTATAGACGGTCGACCATAGTTTGCTAGGAACAAAATGGCTGCAACACTCAACAACTATCATGTCCAGCATAAAATCACTACTCCATACCACCCATAGGCAAATGGTTAGGTAGAAAGCAACAATAAAATAATAGAAGCAATCCTAGCGAAAACCATTTCATCACATAGACGTGATTGGGCTGCCAAACTACCCAAAGCACTGTGGGCTTATAGAAAAACATAGAGAAGTACCATTGGTTACTCACCTTATCAATTAGTGTTTGCAAAACAACTCATTTTCCCCATAGAATTCGAAATCCAAACATTACGAACAACACAGGAAGTTGGCTTAGATCTAACCAAGGCACATATTAATCGATTACAACAGATCAATGAGCTAGAAGAAATTAGGCTTTTTGCACTTCAAAACACTGCTCTGATCCAACAGCAGTGAGGTAGATGACATGATGCCGTCATAAAAAATAAAGTCTTCCACGAAGGAGACTGGCCACTTTTGTACGATTCCAGGTTTCAGGACTTCCCCAGGAAACTCTAGACTCATTGGTTAGGACCATACGAAATCCAGAAAGTACATGACAATGGTACCCTTACTTTAATCACTATTGACGGTTCTGGATATGCCTTCAAGGCAAATGGCCACCGAGTTCGTCTTTATCGCAAACCACTCACTCGGGAGTCCTTCTGCCAACAGCTACGCCAAGACTCTAATATGCAAATTTTGAGGGAGGGAGAGAAGTCTTCCTCACCTGTGACTCATTAAGAAATTTATTTCTTTTCACAGTTTGTACATAATTTCTTTTCTTTTGTTGAATCATTTTTGTACATATTTTTTAATTAACGCTTTGTCATTACTTTTCGAAGTAGCAACAATGTTGTTATTTTTGCCGTTCATTTTCTCAAAAGGATAGCATTTTCTTCCTGTTGTTCCTTTCTCAAAAGAACAACACCCTTTGGATCAGTCGTCATTTTGCTTTAATTTTGTTTTTTCTTTTTGCTTTCTGTTGTTCTTTTTCCAAAGGAACAACATTTTCGATTTTCTGTTGTTCCTTTTCCAAAGTAATGACATTTGTGTGTTTTGTTTTTCCTTTTCCAAAGGAACAACATTTTCAATTTTTGTTTTTCTTTTTCCAAAGGAATGACATTTCTGTGTTTTTTTGTTCCTTTTCCAAAGGAACAGTATCTTCGGTTTTTGTTGTTCGTTTTTCAAAGGAACGACATTTCTGTGTTCTGCTTTTCCTTTCCCAAAGGAACAACATTTTCCATTTCTGTTGTTCATTTTCCAAAGGAACAACATTTGTGTATTTTGCTGTTCCTTTTCCAAAGGAACAACATTTTCGATTTTTGCTGTTCCTTTTCCAAAGGAATGGCATTTCTGTGTTTTCTTGTTCCTTTTCCAAAGGAACAACATCTTTGATTTTGTTGTTCCTTTTTCAAAGGAATGACATTTGTGTGTTTTTTTGTTCCTTTTTTAAAGGAACATCATTTTCGATTTTTGTTGTTTCTTTTCCAAAGGAACGGCATTTCTGTGTTTTGTTATTCCTTTTCCAAAGGAACAACATTTTCGGTTTTTTCTGTTCCTTTTTCAAAGGAACGACATTTGTGTGTTTTGCCGTTCCTTTTCCAAAGGAACAACATTTTTTATTTCTGTTGTTCCTTTTCCAAAGGAACAAAATTTCTGTGTTTTATTGTTCCTTTTCCAAACGAACAACATTTTCGATTTCTGTTGTTCCTTTTCAAAAGGAATGACATTTGTGTGCTTTGTTGTTCCTTTTCCAAAGGAACAACGTTTTCAATTTTTTCTGTTCCTTTTTCAAAGGAACGACATTTGTGTTTTCTGTTGTTCCTTTTCCAAAGGAATAACATTTTTTATCTTTTGTTGTTCCTTTTTCCAAAATGAACACCACTTGCATTCTTTTGCTCTCCCTTTTTGAAACAGCTTGTTCCCCTTGCTGTTCTAAATCATGTATGCTTACTGTTCCTGTTCTTTCAAGTCTTTTAGAATACAACTATGCACTTATGCTATGGATACAAAATCACAACATACTGAAATCAGTGAATCATAAAATTGCTATTTTTATAAGAAATTGCTCTGAATTGGTAAGAGGACAGAAGGAAGGACACACTTACTCATTATCTTTTGTTGTCATTGCTCTACTAACTTTGCTCTGATTGGTTATCTTTATCATGTTGGTCCCTTTTAATCCTCTTTGATTATTATTCAGGAATAAGAGCAAAGGGTTTATATCTTCCTATTGAGATGTTAAGACTTCTTCCACCATTCCTACTCTTAAGGAGTGTTGAACCACCCTTTGTGTATAAATAGGGAAAGTGCTTTATGAAAAGAAAGAAAAAAGAGCAAAAAATTATGTCTTAATGACTTATAAGTTGTCAAATGCAGGATAGGGGGTCTCATCAAGAGCCAGCCTACCATGATCATGAGGACGAAAGCAAAGTGGCATTCCCACAATGGCCACCACACCAGGGATATGGTCCAAAAGGTATATCAAATAAAGAACCCTTGGAAAAGGAGGTCTCATCATGAGCCGGCCTGCCCACCTTTCACTCCTTCCTCATGAATGGCATTATGGCTAACTGGTAACCAAGCCAGCATAATGGCCTACATTTTGACATCACACAACATTTCCTAATCATACAGAAAGGATCATGGTTCCATGGGTGAAATAAAAAACTCTTCCAAGGTTATGGACACCTGTCGGTAACAGAGCACTATTAATGCTATTGAAATCACATTATTTACACCAATAGGTAGTTATTAGCACCCTTCTGTTTCTTATGCCTTAGTAATCAATCATATATTATTTCCCAAACCATACAACACATGTACATCTATTATCACTAATCATGACAGAACAATTGACAATGACTGCATGAGACTCCGTATCCATGGCAGATGTCCTATCCCCCCAGCCTCGCATCATATCACCGCAGTTTCTTACGTATTAAGCGACCCAACTCTATGCCTCGATTTGGGTAATTTGCTACTTTTTTAAACATGGCGTATTGCCATATGCTGTTCCTTAAGGACTCTATTTCAGAATGGCACGCCGCTCCTTTATTTGACAGCCAGGACGACCTATCACATTGTGGGGGGAAGGTTAACCTCATCATTCCCTGGATTACGCGTCAGATCACTATTCGGGAAGTTGTGTACTTGGGAATAGCACGACTCAACAGTATACTATTTTTTATTTTTTGCATGACTTGTTGTTCATAAGCCATTTCCATTGTATACTCTGCAACATTAGATTTTGAGCGAGTCTTGCATCTGTCAACCTCTCTGTGTTTCAAACAGCATGAACAGCTGTCGTTCCATTATCAAAACTCTAAGATTTTACAGCGAAATTATAAACATGGGAGGAAGATCGATTCGGAGAGAACCGCAGGTATTAACATTCTTTGATGCTGCACGGTAAACCCTGGCAAGAGCATGGTGGCTAACTTATTTCAATCACTTACAGGAATCCAACGAGACTGTAGCAATTGAATTCTTGCAGAACTTGCAAGAGGATCACTCCACAGTGAGGGGGAGACACATAGCAGTCACCAATGACATAGTTGCAGAAGTCTCGGGATTTCCAGCCGCTAGACCTATATGGACGTTAAAAAAGGAGAGATTGTAGAAGATCATAGAAATCTTCTAGGAGGAAGGCTAGAGCCTAACAATTAGAGGAAAGGGGGTTCTGCCAGCAGCATTAGGAGAGCTGTGGGTGGAAATGGAAAAGACCATTTAAAGCTACATCACCTGTGAAGGTAGAAAAGACGAGGTAAGACCACGACATCTTCAGCTCTTAGCTATATTAAAGTAAAAATGCTCTATAAATTTACCTGCATTTTTGAATTCATTACTTCATGACATTGCACGGAGCATAAAAAAGGCAGAACATGTAGAGCCGATTGTTAGTCATCATGAGTTGATTCGGTTAATAGTCAGCCATAGCCTTACCCAGCAGTAGAGTGGCTAGGAAGAGCTAATTGCCATGATAGATGGAGGATTGGCCACACCATCCCCAAAATGTAAACATGCCACCAGTACACCTGAGCGTTCAGAAAAACGAAGGAAATCAGTCTGGCTAGCATAGCTACAAGGGAGGTTGGAGAAGCCCCAAGGAAACAACAACCAACTGGTAGAGATAGAAGATGAGAAACCCCCACGATTAGAAGGGGAAGATAATGAGAAAGGAATGTAGGAAAAAGAGGAAGGAGAAATGGAAGAAGAAACCGAGCAATCTGAGTAGGAGGAGGAAATGGAACAGGAAGAAGGTAGCCCATTGTAGGATCCATTGAGAGAAGATGAATTAGCCAAAGTTTTGGCCTATATGGGCGAATATGGCCAACCTTCCAGTCCATTAGATCTCCATGCCGAAGAGGAACCTCAGAGGGAAATGCACGTGAAGAGTTACATGCAGATGAGGTAGAAGAAGAGAATCTACCTGTTCATGATGAAAATATGGCAGGAGATGCAGAACAAGAACAATCTGTTCCTAGCCAGACGAGAATAGAAGAAATTCCGAAGGAAATGGGGGCAGAAAAGGAAGTCACTCAAGAAATAATAGAATCAGTTAGGGTTCTTGCCTCGGAGCAACTAGAGTAGAGCAACAAAGAAGCACCCCGGAGAGAAAATTAGGGAATTAGTCACAGTCCAGGTCGCAGTGAACAGTCTACTGTTCCTTCTAAGGAAATTGAGGAAATTAAGAAATTACGGAAAGAACAGAAGAGACTACTGAATGTAATAGTTCAACTCCGATAGTAGATGAGGATTTTAAAAGCAAGGAAAAGGGTAAAAAAGACTTCGGGAAGGAAAAATGCAACCACTCCAACAAAACCCCTCAAGGCAAAGGATTGGAGGACGAGAGTCCATCCTGTTGTTCAAAACCCTGTCGAAAAGCAGGCTTCTCTTCCAAATAATGTTGAGAAGCAGACTGTTGTTCAAATTAAAAAGGAACAACATTGGACTGATACCCACATTAAGATAGAAATGGATGATATGTTGACCTACGATAAGGAAATTCAAACAGAGACACCACCTTCAGGAGTGATAAGGGTCATGAACACAAAACAACGCAATAGGAAAATTTAGGTAAAACTTCAGGTCTCCACTTTCGCATGGGAAAGAGATCCGGAAACGAGAACCCTATGAAAGGGTTTTAAGCAAGCTCAGCAAGTGGCAGAAAAGCTTATAGAGTAAACGATCCCTCGAGAAAAGTATGAAGAGCTACAACAGCAGCTTATGAGCATCAATCTATCTGAAAGCCAGGCCTTTGAAGGGTGGCGAAGGGAAGAAGAAAAAGTCGCGAAGGTAACTTGTAGGTTAGATATAGTTATCAAGCAGATGGATACCTAATGTCCTATATACAATGACGTCCTAGCATGTAGAGTCCCTGCTAAGAATTATGCCTTGTTTTTAATGGAACGATATTTGCAATTGAAAATAAAGGCTGTTAAAGCAGGTGCTCCCATACAAATTAACACCGTCGATGATTTTATAAACTGCTGTAAGCACTACGGGGTAAACGTTTAGAGACTACTGTGTGAGTTTTATTTACATAACGTTGTATTAGACCAGGAGACCGAGCTGAACCCTGGCCATTTTGTTGGGGATATCCAATTACAAGCATTTATTTCATTTGGGGTTAATCAAATTAAATGGCTTAAAGCCTATAATGCTTTCCAAAGACAAGAAAACGAATTAGATTTGTGGGTAAGAGCTGAGCCTAGGAATCCAGTACAATTGTGGAGAGAACATAGAAACCTCATGAAGACTCCAGGTGTAATTAAAGCATTAGGACCCATTGATGAGGTAATCATTTGACAGGGAATATAATACTTTTTTTCTATCAAAGACCTTGCCATTGATGCGGCTAAATTTCAATATCAGATCTCTAATCCGAATATCCAGCTCAGGGAACCATTTAAGTATGAAAATTTTAAATTAGCCGCCAATCACTTGCACCCCTATGGCGAAGTCATTTTGAGGATAAGGCCATCCTAGTTAGGATATAAGATCCAGAGTCCAATTATTTGGCACCCTGCACCTGGGTACCAAGCCCTGTATGAGATGCTTGAGGGTCAGACAAGCCATTTCTTTGAACACCTAGTTACGCATCATGGCTATAGGCCTTCACATGAGATTCCATCTCTAGCCTACTCTCTCACTGCCTTACATGTCAACTACAATTTTTTCATGAGGGCATGAAGAAGGGTAAGCAGAGGGGTGTGTGGAGTACTAAAGAAGGTATGTTTTTGGTAATTATTTCAGCATCTTTTCATTGGAACTTACAAACCTTTTGCATCATGAACTAGGAAAATGATAAGGAATTGTAATAAAACTTGTGAGATTAATATGCAAGACAAAAACACTAACAATTGTCATTTCCTTATGCAGAAAGAAGGAAAAACGAGAAACTGTTGTTCCAAAGGAAAGGACAAGGACGGGTTAACCACTATCCTTTTGACGGGGAACCGTATGCAAACAAGGAAAAAAAAATCAAAGTGAATTAGCTATGGAAAGGAAGTGGAGATATCGACTCGGCGCAGGAAAGAAAAGAGATGACTGAGGACTAACGGTTTGGCGAATCCCTCAGAATCCTCGATCTTGAGGGATCACTGATTTAACTATTTTTGCACCTAGATATCTCCGCCTTCACCATTATAAAAGGGGCAACATTGTTAGCTCGAGGAGAGTTAGAATCTGTTATGTTATGTAATTTCCTTTAAGATTAAAACTTTGATCATTGAGTATCGTTAAGAACTGATCTATTGTAATTCTGCTTTATCCATTAATACAAAATTGGTTGCTATTTCATCTATGAGTCTGGAATAACTTCAAGCGGTGTACCCCTGGAGGAGGGCCCGGCCTTGGAGGACACTTGCTCCTATACTATTATGTTTGGTTTATGCGTGGTTTGCTTATCAACGTTATTTGGTAGTCTGATGTGTTTTGTAGTTTACATCACATGCTCTGTTATGTTTAATTTATTAAGGTTTCTAAAGATAGAACTATTGTATTGACTCTGCATCATATCATTGTTCTTTTAAAGTGTTGATATAATACTGCTAGTCTTCACAGAATACTGTTGCTATTTAATTACAGAGCCTCTGCGCTGTGCACTTGTTCATTGACATCACAGAATTCATCTTGGGAGTTATGTTCTTTGCGATTGTTAGATCTATACAAATTGTTGTTCTATTTTGAAATGCAGTCGTACTCTTTCTAACTGAGATTGATAACTAGATCAGATTACTATTAAGGTGTGCCATTTGTATATATGGTTTTCAAGTGTTGTTCTATAATTCATCATTAATCAGTGTTGTTCAATCCGTCCTTAAGAGTGAATGATTGTCGTTTGATTCCTGTAGATTACGATTAGTGCATTTGATCTTGTAGACTAAGGATTTACTACTTGCTAGAATTAGTTACTGTTACAGTTTCTTGTTTGTTGTTCCATTTCAAGTTTGTTGTTCTATTTCTTAATTGTTGTTCCATTTCTTATCTGCCATTTCATTTCCTGTCATTTGTTATTTTGTGTGAAGAACGATCTCAGGCTGTAGTGAACATTGACATCTACTGTCCGGCTCCCAGATCTATGATCCATTCTCTGGTTTCCTTTTTCCATCAGTTTACAAAGGGATGAGTTATTGCTACTGAACCCTTGACTGATAAATTGCTTAGTTTTCTCAATGTGTGGTTTAATCTTTTGAAGTAGTTAGCTGTAAACAAGCATCCATTTACTCTTGCATTTTCAAACACTGTACTACTAGCATTACTCTAGCAAATGATAGCCTCAGACTGAGACACTCTTTGAAATAACAAAATGTTCCCAGATTGACATATTAATGTGAGGTAATTAGAGGTGAAGGAGACCCTTTATATAGCTTGACACCTACTAGTTCGGGAGAGGGCTCTCTCCTTACCAAAAAAGTGTTGCTGCAATAAATAAAATCTTAGGCTACCTATGAGTGCGGGGATTTTTTTGAAAATTTTTGGGCCAAATACAGCAAGAGAAAGGGTGATTGGACTATGGAGTTGATGCCAGTTTCTGTTGGAAAACCTGGGGCAAATTAACTGTCATGTTCAGCCAAGTGAAGATTGTAAATATGATAAGTACGGGGGAGAAAGCCCACTGCCCTGTAGGCATCAAACAAAAAATGTATTTGTAGTAGCAACTTTAGATGAAAGAGAATATTGAGGTTGCTCAATAGAGCATCTAACAAAGGATGAATTCTGCTAAGACAACCATTACAACTAACAGCAAAATCATCATGAAATGAGCATCATTACAGATGAATTCCTAACATATTACTTAGATAATGTAGTAACAAGGCAGAAAAAACATAATGTGAAAAGAATTATAGGAAAAACATACTTAACATCAGCACCGTGATGAATCCTGAATCAAAAGGGAAAAACACTGCTTTATTAAAATGATATTCAGGAAAATTTTTACACAAAGCCAAGACAACCTCTCTGATGCCGAAATTGAACCTCTACACTATGAAATTCATAAAATATATACATTTTCTCATCCTTGTACTAAGGGAATTGAGCTCAACCATTTTCTTCAAAATAGAATCAGTTACATTAAACTTGGACCAAATTTCTGAAAATAGGTGTTGAAGATGAACTCGTATCTCCTAAACCATAGCACTTTTTACATAACTGAAGGAGGCTTTTGTAGATAAGGTCATGTTGGAGAAAAAACCTCTCTCAAATTTTGGAAATTTGTTTCCAGTTTCTTGTAATATGTGCCACAAAATCATCTCTAAAACAGAAAATCATTAAACATTTAAATATGTGAAAATGAGCTGTAAAGATCTAGTGACATATCCCAATCCATTACACCTATGAATAAAATAAAAGAGGTTTGTGTTGTATGGCTCGTGGTTAACAAAAATCTCCTTGGGTTGCTCAAAATTACTTTCCATCTGTTGTAAAATGGCACCACACTAATATGACTAAAACAATAAAATAAATAAATAAATTTTCTTTCTTTTAATGTAGGCTCCAAATATCACTGCATATCTCCCACATAGTAGCACCTATGTATAACCTTAAGGAGTTTTTGTTATTTTCCATGTGATGAACAAAAGCCTCTTTCGCTTTTGAAAAATTCCTTACGATTATTTCAGAAACCGATCTTGTAGTAAACTTGTCCCTGCGTGCAGCAACTGACCTCAAAACATGCATAACCAAGAATCAATCACTCATTTTGATCATATCTTTTGATTTGGGAGCTGGTTATAGGAGTGTGATATACTGTTGGAAATATTTTTCCCAGCTTCTTCTAATGGACACATTTGTGACATGTTTTGTTTTGAATATCATGTGCAAAACATCTAACCAAACCAAACCTAGTAAGAGTGCACTTTGATCCCTGGTGACAAGCTACAAATACTAGCACTAACATCGGCCTTACTGGGGATGGCAGCTCCTTGGAGGTGTCAAGAACACCATAGACCAAGTGCCTCATCCATTGGGCAATACTGTTAAACAACTACAAACTTAAAACAACTCATACCAATCCAAACATACACATACTACAACTTGTACATAACGAATATCGGAAATTGAAATGTTGCCTTTGGCAGCTTATTTATTTACAAATCTACCTTACTTTGTTGCATAACTGATAGATCAAGTAATGTTGTAATGCCATATCAACCAATCAAGTAACAGTGACAAGGATGCTGCGTGAAAGTGCTTCAACTAGGACACAAATGTAAATGCTGACAACCATACATGCACATAACAAGTCTGGTTGTGTAAAAGACAATTTGATCAATCATTCAAACTAAAAAGAAAATACTCCATATATGCGAAAATAGGATCAAAGAAGCCAGACTCTGTTTTTTGCCCTAACTCCTCAACGTAGACCTCCAACTGCAAACTATCAATGCAAACATCCACATGCAGCTCTATTGTTTCTTGTTTTGAAGGAGGGAGAGCTTCCAAGAAATTTTTGGGATCTTGGAATTCATATGATTGGATTTGATCATTTAAATACTGAATCTCCTTCTCAAATTTTTCAACAACTAACACAATGAAACCAGTTTTAGCTTTAGGAGGAAACTTCAGAGATCTCAAACATTGAAGCACGGTAATGAAAAATACTTCATCAATTTCAATATCCACTAACTGATCTCTAACTTTTTAAAACTTCACAAAACATAGGGTTTGCCACACACCCTACCATTTTATTTTAGTGCATGAATGGATCAGTGAGCACTATAATCTCTGGATTGAGTTGGAGTTGCCAAGTGAATGTTTCAACCTTCATATGTGTCTCACTGTTGTCCACCATCAATAATTAGATCTGCAACTTGAATGATCTTTCTCAGAGAAGATCTGTCACCTCTTCCCCAATATGGTCGCCACTATGTTAGGGCCCTGATCAACCTCAGGCTGAAGGAAGGCATGTCTACGGTAACATCAAACCACGGTTAACCTGGTACCTAGCCCTACCAGGTCAGGAGAGGGCTCTCTCCTTGCCAAAAAAGTGTGGCTACAATAGAGAAAAACTTAGGCTAGCTATGAGTGCAGGGATTTTTTTGAAAATTTTTGCATCCAAAAGAACAAGAGAAAGTGTGATTGGACAATGGAGTCGATGCCAGCTTCTACTGGCAACCTTGGGGCAGATTAAGTGCCATATTCAGCCAAGTGAAGATTGTAAATGTGAGAAGTATGAGGGAGAAAGTACACTACCCTATAGGCATCAAACACAGGATGGATCTATAACAACAACTTTAGATGAAAGATAATAATGAGGTTTTTCAACAGAGCATCTAGCAAATGATGAATTCTGTTAAGACAACGATTACAAATAACAGCAAAATCATCATGAAAGGAACATCATTACGGATGAATTCTTAACATATTACTTAGATAATGCTGTAAAAAGGTAGAAAAGGCATAATGTGTAAATGAATTACAGGAAAAATATACTAAGCATCAACACTGTGATGAATCTCAGAAGCAAAGGGCAAAAGACTGCTTTATTAAAATGATATTCAGGAAAATTTTTACACAAAGCCAAGACAACCTCTCTACTACCAAAATCAAACCTCTATAGTATGAAATTCATAAAATACATACATTTTCTCATCCTTGTACTAAGGGAATTGAGCTCAACCATTTTCTTCAAAATAGAATCAGTTACATTAAACTTGGACTGAATTTTTGAAAATATGTCTTGAAGAGGAACTCGCATATCCTATACTGTAGCACCTATTACAAAACAGAAAGAGGTGTTTGTAGATAACATCATGTTGGAGAAAACCCTCTCTCAAATTTCGGAAATTAATTTCTAGTTCCTCGCAATTTGTGCCACAAAATCATATTTAAAACAGAAAATCATTAAAAATTTAAATTGGTGAAAATGAGTTGTAAAGATCTAGTAACATATCCCAATTCATGACACCTGTGAATAACCTATAAGAGGTTTTTGTTATATGGCTCATGGTTAACAAAAACCTCCTTGGGTTTCTGAAAATTACTTTCCATCTGTTGCAAAATGGCTTCGCACTAAAATGATTAAAACAGTAAAATAAATAAAAAATTTGCTTTGTTTTAATGTAGGCTCCAAATATCACTGCATATTTTCCACATAGTAGCACCTGTGCATAAGCTAAAGGAGCTTTTTGTTATTTGTTAGGTGATGGACAAAAAACTCTTTCACTTTTGAAAAATTTCTTACCATTATTTCAGAAACTGATCTTGTAGTAAATTTGTCCCTATGTGCAGCAACCGACCTCAAAACATGCATAACCAAGGATCAATCATTCATTTTGTTCATATCCTTTGATCTGGTGGATGGTTACGGGAGTGTGATATACCATTGGAAATATTTTTCCGAGCTTCTTTTGATGGACACATTTGTGACATGTTTTGTGATGAATATCATGTGCAAAACATCTAACCAAACCAAACCTAGTAAGAGCACATGTTGATCCCTGATGACAAGCTACGAAGGCTAGCACTAACAGGACTCATATATGTTGGTACCGACTGTGTTTTCCAAAGACAATATTTCCATGAATCTGATGCACCCACAAAGGAGAAGGCTTGTGGAAAGACATGAAATTCTTATCCAAAATGGTGTTGTTGTAGTTGTTTTTTATAACTAAAGGAAAATAAGAAAATTAAATAGTAGGAAATGTCAAATTTGACACAGAATTACAAGGGATCTGTTTGAAAAATGTATGGATTTAGTAGTAGAATTATTGGAATGATGGTTGATTGCCAATGATTATCTCTAAAGCTAAATTTTAACCAATTTCTTGCTAATAAACTTACCGTATGCATAAATTCTCTCTATCATTACTACTGATAGGCATGAAGTGAGCTGACAAACCCTCTCAAGCTTCAAAAGAATTTGCTGCTAATGTAGTTTTATAAACATCCAATATATGTTGTTCCATAAATTTCCTAAATTTGGCTAGTGACTATATATTTAAATAAACTATTCATGCATTTATTAGAATGACATGTTTCAATTCTACCATTTATGATTATTTCCAATGCACATTAGGAAAGAAAGTTTGTTATATGCAATTCCCTTAGAGGTTTGATGGCATTGATGATCATGATAGACATGCCAACCAAAATATTTTGTTCTTTGATGTAAGTATGTTATGTTAATGATTTAGGTTTCAAAATCTTGTTTGTGATACTATATAGTGATACCTATATATGTTGGTACTGGTTGTGTTTTGTGAAGACAAGCTCTTTATGAACATGATGCACTGATAAAGAAGACCACTCGAAGTGGAAGAAAAGAGAGAAAATCAAATTGTAGGAAATGTAAAAGTTGATAGAGAATGACAAGCAAGCAATTTGGTTGACAAGTGTATGAATTTAGAAGTATGATTGTAGGAAGAAGAACCGTTAAGGGTTGACATTATGTTATGCAGGCTTTAATCAAGAATAAACATTTAACTAGAGTGCATTTAAATCTTTTAATGTTGTCACAATTTTCCTCTCTCAGCAAGGGCTTTCACCACCATTATGATCCTTTTTGAAAGGAGTGAATGGATATAACTATTG